>JACXGM010037088.1:0-11204 GCA_016801145.1 Umbra pygmaea
CTGGTGTAATTACTCTGCCCGTGGATATCCCTTATTGTACTTTAGCCATCCAGCTATTCCGTTTAGACCTAGGCTTGCTTGTTTGGAAAAACTGCCTGTGGATATATTCTTTACCTGTTCTTATGGAGAGTCAAACAGGTCAATAAATAACATTGTGCTATTTAACATTGATTGAGTATTTCTCAGTACAAACATTACAACCGCGGTCTGAACTTGCACCTTTTTGCTTGATCTTGTGGTTTGTTATGCATTTTAGAAAATATACTATGTTTATAAAACTATATAAATGTAAGAGTAACACCTAATTGATCCATCTGTCATAACAGGCCCAAGTATGATGCCTGGAATTTCTAACGCAAGTCAGGTTGGTTTAATTCCTGTCCAGACAGCCACTTGGTGTACACAGCACTTAATACAGCAATGTTCCCTACATTATATATAACCTCACATGCACAGCCATTTTATATCCAACCACCACCTGTGCCTGTTGTGTGTAGCACCCCAGCTTCAATGGTAGCTGGGTCCCCTGTGTCCCGGGTGGAGTCCAAACAGAAGAGGAACCAGGATGACTGGCCGGTTAAATACTAGGCCACCGTACAGACGCCAGTCAGACACCCTGTCAGGCCACCGTACAGACGCCAGTCAGACACCCTGATCACTAGGCCACCGTACAGACGCCCTGATCACTAGGCCACCGTACAGATGCCAGTCAGACGCCCTGATCACTAGGCCACCGTACAGACGCCAGTCAGATACTGGTAAAAATATACTATGCATTTTAAAAAATATACTATGTTTATAAAACTATATAAATGTAAGAGTAAAACCTAATCGATCTATCTGTCATAACAGGGCCAAGTATGATGCCTGGAATCTCTAACACAAGTCAGGTTGTCCAGACAGCCACTTGGTGTTCACAGCACTTAATACAGCGAAGTTCCCTACAATATATATAACCTCACCTGCATAGCCATTGTATATCAAACCACCACCTGTGCCTGTTGTGTGTAGCTCCCCAGCTTTAATGGTAGCAGAGACCTGTGTCCCGGGGGGAATCCAAACAGAAGAGGAACCAGGATGACTGGCTGGTTAAGCAGACGGCACAGCTAGAAAATCGTAGGGTGGACCTACAGGCTGGTGCGGGACACCGGCGGCGAGTGTAGCAGATTTGGCCAGACAGTGGCTGATCTGCTGTGGAGGGTTACCATTTTCCCTCTAGCTATTTTCTTCTCAAGCAAATATTCAAAAATAATAACAGTTCTCAAATAGTCTGTGTCATGGTTGCAAGTATTTTTATGTGGGGTGCCTTTGCTTTTCTAGTTTCAGCACATGCCATTTAAAAGTTGTGAATGGCCATGCTCAAGACCAGTGGTTCCCAAACCTCTCCACAAAGACTGAGTCCGTACTTTTATGGGGCAAAACTTTTGTTAATGTTTAATCTCAAGAAGGGCTTTTGGGCAAACCTGATGGACTCTACATAACCTGCAGTTATTACATTCATCATTCAACTGGAATATTTGTTTGTAGAAGCCTAGAAGAAGCACCTCTGCCATTTAATATTATCCATTGACAGATGTGTATTCAAGTAGAAATCCAGTAGGTGACTTCACTTTTACTGGAGTAGGGTTTTAGTACAGCATCTCTACTTCTACATCTACTCAGGTATCAGTCTCCAATACTTTTTACACCTCTGAGAGGCACAGCAGAACAAACTGTTCCTGATGTTTTGTTTGCACCTTATGATGCGCTGCATGTATATCGTTTTTGTATACAGCTGATGTGTATGGTTTTTATTTTATATATTTATACTTTGTGCTGCTTGTACCTGTTTGCAACTTGATGCATGTTACTCAATAAAGAGCAATAACATGACTTCATAGCAGGTCTTTATTGATAAATAGAGAAATCTTATAACATAAATGTCATAATATATTGACAATCACCCATCTGAATCTAGACGGTAATTGTAAGTCTGCTTGTAGTGGGAAATAAATGTTTATAGGACCAAATAATGACTCCTTCAACAGCTGGCTTCTCATCCCTCCTGGGATGAATTAAGATTCATGGAAAGGGGGCAAACCCCAATGTATATCAAACATTTAAACCTGTACCGAGGTGATTTTGGTTTTGATCCACCCATAAAGGGAGTTTGGTATTATTACTTGTAAAGGTTGTACAGGTGTCTCCACGGGGTTTCTATGAGAAGACAAATGCTAACTCCCCCTCTGGAAGATATTCAAACCCAGTCCTTTGTTACAGCCCAGATGCGCCGATGCGCCAAGGCGAAGTATAATCTAATTGCTAATGTACTCTTTGTTTTCTCGAATTCCAGCCAGTGAACTGATAGGTAGTTCGTATGTAGCAGGAGTTGGGGGCATCCCCCCTTGAGGGGAAATATAAGTCTTTGTTTAAGGTTAAACTGAGGAGATCCCTTTAACGACTCTCCTGGCCACACGTCAGTGCGTGACATAGCAAATGTGTTGAATAAATGTTGTAATAGACTGAACCGTATAAGACATGCTTAGATCGTAGATCATATTTAGAAGTGTAAACGACATGTAATTTCTTGGTATTATTGTGTAATTCTGTGTCCGGTTAAAGTGTTGTACTTTGATGCCCTTTAACTGGAATTAAATATTATTCATTTACTAAGTTCTGTCATAGACATTCTAAATCATTTCCCAGAACATCTCCGGTGGAGTTATTAATGGGAATGTGAGTTATCTTGTTGCGGTCTGCTCAGAAGTTTCAGTGTTTATCACGCAAACAGTTCAAGCTAGGTAGCCTATGCACCTTTGTCTGACTCGCGAGCAACGCTTTAGTTTCCCGGGTCGCGGTAGTATTTCTTTCCGTAGCCGTTTACACACGGATAAATGATCATTTGTGAGGTCAGATGGTTAGATCAACAACGTCTATTCTATAAATCCTCTATAGGCTTTTATTAAGCATTTCTCCATTCATAACCCAGACTATTGCAACAGGGGAGGAAAGGTAATATGAATTATTAATGCTTTAACTTCATAAGTGCATCATAATTATAACCTTTTACCCCCTGGCTACATGCTTACCCATGGGCAGGTGCATCACTATGTAGCAAACAACATTAATGCATAGGCAATTGATGTATGATAATGTAGATAGATATACAAACACAATGTCCTATAACAAGACTAGCAGCTGGGTAAAGGTTCTTGACTGTGGCATTGACAGTCGATGTTGTTATTACGTGGGGAGTTAGTTCACTGACAAGCTTTGCAAAAAACTCTGAAGTAGTTTGGTTACAATGACGGGGTTACCTGTTTGTAAAGTGTCTATTTGTCAGTAACGTTTTGAAATGATCACTTCGCCAGCAAGCAGTACTAGTGGGCAGTTCTGCTCAAGTTTGGTTGCTAACATAGGATACAAACTGGCTGACAAACAACTTGTAAATAACTTTCCGGTGGTGCGCGACAGAGGTGACACAGGCGGCACCCCCTATTTGACAGTCAAATCCAAAACTCAGAATTAAATCTGGTTAAAACGGCATGCAAAATTATTGGAACACCTGCACCCCTTAACCCACAGGAGCTTTTTGATAAGGTAACAATCAGGCAGGCCAAAACTATTTTAGCCGATAACTCTCATGTGCTGTTTTCAGAGTTTGAGTTATTGAACTCAGGAATGAGGTACCGGGTTCCTATGTGCAAATACAACAGGTATAAGCACTCATTTGTTCCTCTCTCAGTCAAGCTCATTAACGCGCAGTGATGAACGACTATGAATTCACCAATCTTTGACTGAATGTACAGAATGTATGGATTGATCTTTGTAACCAGAGAGAGTCAGGACACCCGTTTTAACGTATTGTCTAAAAGACGTCACCCTACGCAGGGCAGATGTCCTCATCACTGCACTGGGGCATTGGGAATGATAAGTTAACGGTCCCATATATTGCATCTAATATTTATTTTGGCATTTACAGGGACCATTGGCTATCAGCTACTGTGGCATCTGGAATCAAGGATCACTAACATATTAAGTCAACCATACTTACCAGTGTCTTGTATCGCCAACCTGCTGGGTGTCAGCCAAAGAACAATTTTCTGGTGTATGAGTGACCTCTGGTTGTCCACGAGACTTACATACAGCAGTTTATCTGACAGTGAACTGGATGATGCTGTCCTCTATAAACAACATAGGATTGGCTTCCTATTCCGCAATAAGGCCTCCTTTACTCATTCTGCCCAAACACACCCTGGTAAAAATGACCATCCTACCAATCTTAGATTTAAGTGATGTCATTTACAGAATTGTCTCATATTCACTTTAGACCGCAATTGCACAAACTGTATATACAGTATAAACACTTCCTACCTTATACTCTGAATAACCTACATTTTTTTGTACTTGTGTATTTCATGATGTCTTGCACCATTACAATTCCTCTTGGCCAGGTCACCATTGCAAATGAGAAACTCTTCTCAATCAGCCAACCTGGTTAAATGAAAGTGCAGCAAGGTTCTATATTTTCATTTTTAAGTATTTAATAGTCAGTGACAAAATCTTCATGTAAATGTTCATAATTTCATTACATTATATATTAGCTCATTAGTTTTGACTCACCCCTATTAAAAAGCTCATAGACTTGTAGTCTCATATTCCAATCAATTGATCAGATTTACTATAAAGTCTACTGTACAATAGGTTTTCACAAAGTGCTTATACAGCTATATGACCCAAAGTGTAATGAGAAACTTAGTGCTAAAACCTAAGAAGAATCCTAAAGGGTGTCCACACTCAATGGGGTCTAGATGGGCAAAGCTGGGCCCTGAGTTTTTTTGCTGAATCTAGATCAACACAAGTAGGTAGACTTGGACAGGATAAACCGATGGGGAAATTACAAAAGTTTGTGGAGACCACAAACACAACCAGGTGGGTTGGGTCCTTGTTTCTTATTCCAAGGGTTCTGGTCCTCCTAGGATCAACAGGAGAACAGAAACATTAGAATGACCATGACTTAGATCATATACCTCAATATTCTATAAGCATATGAGACCTGAGGATTTTTTTGTATGTAATACATTGAGTCACTGCACCCAAAGTGGGGATGACATTTGGTTTTATACCTTTATGTTCTAGACAAGATGAAATTATGATTCCATATTCCATCAACATGTTATTAAATCTAATTCAAAGCAACTCAATTAAACAAATGAGTGGGATGCATGTTTAAAGTATTGTGATTGACCCTGAATTTTGACCACTGACCTGCTTCTGTACATTTTTTTATTTTCTGATGTCAGGGATGTGTTCACTGTAAGCAGGTAAACATTCACATTTGGTTCTGATGACAAGGATCTATTCAGGTTATGTCCTGGCTGTGCAGAAGGGGGGGGTTGGATAGGAATGCAGACTTCTGGGGAGACAGAAACAATCAATTTGGGTAATTCCACTACATAGCAGGGGCCACCTGGACCTAGGAAGGACAGGTAGAGCAGCATGTATTATTTTTTAAAGGTGTGATATAGCTGTCTAGGTGCCAGGGTTTTAGCAAACATCCTAGTGCCCTCATCACTAAATCTGAACCTCGAAGCCAGTTTTACTCAATTTTTTCATTGCAACACTTTAGCCTGTGATTTATTTAGACCTGGAACACCAGGTGAATGTAATTAATGAAAAGAAAACCAACAGGATCTGGAACTTGTAGGGCATGATTTCAATACGCCTATCCTAGTGGTTACAGTGCTAGGAGAGTAACCAAAATGTAGCTGAAATGTGCTCCATCTAGATCAAATAGTGTTTTTGCAAGGCACTTAATCCTAATTGCTCTTATAGGTTGCTCAGGATCTAGTAAATGGCTCAAATGTGAAGGCAAATGTACATTTGGCTACAGTGTAGTAGAGTACTAGATTTGCATGTACTGTATATGTACAACATTTTGGCTTTTACACTTCTTAACTCATCTGCCATGCTAAGGGTAATCTCCAGCACTGAAGGTAGGGCATCAGTGTTGGGTAGTCGTTTAGAACGCTGATGCTCTGCAATGGAATCAGCATCTTCCTGTTTCCTTGTTAGTCCTGTCCTCTTAGCCAGCATATATGGAGAAGACACCATAACCCATATCACTTTATTTTGTAATTAATACATTCCACTTGAAATCTTGGGCCTAGTAACTTTTTAGCTTTGCTTCAATATGGCAAATTAATATCAAACACAACAGTGCACCACTGCATCCCCAACAACACAAAATGCAAACACCCATATTCAATTGAACGCTTATAAATTATCATTAATTAATAAACATGTAAACTTCTATATACATTTACCTATCAACACATTTACCTTGACACGATTTCAAGCAAGCCTAGTACTAGTAAAATAGTTAACAGTGAAGGTTGGTTATTCACACAGCTGGTTATACAGTAGTTAACTAGCTAGATGTAGCTTGCTAGTTAACCACTCAGAGCACTTCATCTACGCTAACGTAGTCAGTGCTAGAGTCAACAGCGAGTACTTATCGTTAGGCTGCAAGCTAAAGCAATAATGTCTATGAGTTGCAGAAATGTACATCATTATAAAGTGCTATAGAAATAGTAAAATTGTATAAAAATGTTGAATAAATGCATTATTTACTTTACCTGTGATGGTGAGCCTAGGCTTGCTGCTTCAGGTCTGTTAGTCATCTTTTACCTTTGACGCATGCGTGTTAGAAGGAATATAGGTTTGATTACCTTCTCTGTGATGCAGTGAGGTAATTTTGAACTGTTTTTTTACTCATACCCACAAAGTTGAATGTGTTCATAGTGAAGCATTCGTAGTTGTAGAAATCAGAGTTGTACTCATGAATGTGTACAGTCATAGTTTCTACAGTCACACTCACATAAAAACACAAATGTAATTTTATTAACTCACTTGTGTGAAAACTTAATTTTGCATGCCTAGTAGTGCCTGGGCGGTATACCGGTTCAGACCGAATACCGGTATTTATTTTCGTCATGATATTAATTTTTTATATACCGCCACACCAGTGTATTTGAATAGACAACGTCCGGAACGCTGTGCCGTGCAGACACTGCTGAATACATTGTATTCCAACCTGGAATGCTGTTTGATTCATACAGTCTACTGTTCTATTTGGGTGGACAGTAAAATAGACCATCCTAAGTCAATCTACTGCAATAATTCTTCTCGCAAACTGTAGAAAACGCTGGGAACACTTGATTATGCATGAAAAAAGAAATACTGTCACATACCGTGAAACCGGTAGAATTTTGACAAATACTGTGATATACATTTTGGGTCATACCGCCCAGCCCTAATGCCTAAGTTAATTTACACACAAATGTTTAAAAAAATGAATATGAATGCTTCAAGTTGTGCATACATCTTTTTGGCAATGATCTTACACCATAGTACCTCCCCACTTCGAGCACTGCTTAGTACAATGTGCTGATGGGGGGGGGGGGTCTCTGAATCCGAAGGTTCTGGGTTTGAGTCTCGTACTGGGTTTGACACTTTGGAGCATCGGTAGTGTACGACATCAGGATTGGACTACCGCGGGTAATAAAGTGAATGTGCATGTAATTTACCGTGTGTTGGAATTAAATAGGTATATTAAATGTCTTTAAGATGCAGACACAGAGTCCTAATTGGAGCAGTATTTATTTTAATGGAAATGTGGCTACTTCAAATCAACATACTTTATTTATAGATTAACAAAATTACTCTGTATAATCTAAAAAGTAGTAACATAAGTACATGGGGATTAGACTATACTGTCTTTTTTCTTTTAAGTGGCTTTCTTTTAACTCATTCAAAACAACACTGTAATTTACTCTGTATAACTCAAGACAATCTAAAATAATTTCTCCATGAACAGCAAAGTGGTGGACAAAATGTTGAGTACTGATGCCTGTATTCTGTGACAAGTGCAAAATAAGAGACAGAACTGAACTCACCCATTAGTGATCTGCGGGACTCTCTCTGTTCCTGCACCTTCATCAGTCTCTGTTTCACTCGCTCCTCTGTCTTTCTTCTCTCTTCTGTCTTCTCCAGTATCTCTCTGTTTATCTGATAATGTCCTCCTCTGTTTCCTGACACTATCTCCTCTATCTTCTCCATCAGCTCTGTGACCTGAGTTCTATCACCGCTTTTCTTATTGTTGAGAACATGATACCTGTTTCCACATTTGTCAACAAGCCACTGGAGGGCCTTCCCTTCACTCTCAATGTGCTGCTCAATGGTTGTGTCTCCCAGACAGTCCCCACAGGTGAACAGAACTATAGTGTGACTCCAGACTGAATCACTGAGAAGATCCAGGTGTTCCTCTATTACTCTTCTGTGTTCCTCAGTGAATGATTCATCCACCCGTATGACCAGGAGGAGAGTGTGAGGTCCTGGAAGACACAGAGACACACTGAGCATGATCTCCTGTTTAACCAGCTCAGTAGTCTTCTCTACAGAGACATTATTCCACCATCCTGGAGTGTCGACCACAGTGACCTGCCCCCCTGCTACTTTTTTCTGACTCTTCACACACTGAGAAGTCCTCCTCAGGTCAAACTCCTCTCCGCCCAGGATGGTGTTTCCTGATGAACTCTTCCCAGCATATCTGTTCCCCAGCAGAACAATCCTCAGATCTGAGAGATGGAGGGAGTCACCTGGAGGAGAGAAAACATCAACAAATGACCTATTACAATTTCAATCTGGATAAAATGGTGTACATCAGTGTAATATCTCCCTCTCCTGGGGTTTCTGCGCTCCAGCGGTCAACGTTACCGAGCTACTGAGCCACCGCCCCTCCCTTGCACTCCTGTTTCATGTTAGTCAAGTATCTCATGTTTAAATGTTCTCTGTGTATCTCTGGTTAGTATTTTGTGATTGTTGCTCATTTTGTGTTCTGGCCTGCATGCCCACATTGCAGTATATTACTACGTTTATTCAGCCCTCTGTTATTGGCTGCACTTTACTTTTTTGGACAAATTGAAATCCTGGTTTGCTTACAATACATTTAGTAAATGTGTCTCTATTTTAACCTGCATGTGACTTCAACCAATACGAACACATTACAATCACTATCTATAGTAATTTATTACACGTGGTGAATATTTGACATTCATTGTTTCTTATATCTTCTCTGAAATGAATCTTCTCTTAAAATGTCATATCGTCTCTCGTTGTTTTCAGGCTTGAAGTTTATTTGTGACATGTTAAAAGAACGCAGGTGTTATTCCATGTACAGAGAAAATCTTGTTCCTCGGTTCCAGCTCCAACAATTCAGAAAAATTAAAAATAGACGGCATCTCTATCAATAACAATATGATATAACAATGAAACTAGATAGTCAGTGCTGGAGGACTTCCGGTTGACGGCACATGAGCTGATGTCTCAGTGAGTGGAACTTTTTCACAAAAAAACCCCAATAGTCTCTATCTTAGCCTAAACTATATGTGAATTAAGGGTAATTAAAGTATTTTTGGTTAAATTATATGAGCTTGAGATGTGTGAGTGTGTTAATCGTATACTAAAAATGTAACTTGCTTTTAATTCACAATGAGCATGTGCATTAACTTTACTGTATCAATGAACATTATCATCCTTTTAAAATCACCATACTGTCTTCTTCTACCTCTTCTTCCTCATTCCGACCCCGGACATAGCACTAGCTAGTTCCCTCTGCTGGGCCCATTAAGTGTTACAGTTTATTCATTGTATATCACTACATCCTCCTTTCTTTGAGGATGTGAACAAAATATATCTTAACATATGTAAATGAAACCTGGATCGTGGAGTAAAAAGTATATAATTGTTGTCTTAGACTTTCTATTCGGCAGTTTTGCACAGGCGTTCAGACTAAGGGCCCTATTTTAATGATCTGAAACGCAAGTATCAAATGCGAAACGCAAGTCACATTGTGGAAGGGTCCCGGGCGCTGTTGCTAATTTACCGGCGGGATAAATGACTCTTGCGCCCAACGCAATTCTAAAATGGGTAGGTTTAAAGTAGCTTCATTAGCAGCCTGATCTCTTAGAAATCCGTGAGACTGCCACGGAATATGAACCTCAGAATCCGTGACAGTTCCACGGAATGGCCGAAAATTCTGTGAAATGGACACGGATCAAATTCCGTGGCAGTTTCACGGAAAAGTCCGCGATTGGCGGACAGTGAGACCTCGCTGTTAACTCGATGTAAGCCTTTCCCAAACCCCTAACCTAACGTTAACCACTCAGAAACCTTGCTGTTAATTCAATGTAAGCCTTTCCCAAACCCCTAACCTAACCTTAACCACTCAGAAACCTTGCTGTTAATTCGATGTAAACCTTTCCCAAACCCCTAACCTAACCTTAACCAATCAGAAATCTTGCTTCTAACTCGATGTAACTTGTATTATTTCGTAATGTATTGTTTGTAACCATGGTGGTAGTGAGTAAAAAAATGATATAAAACAGAATATATGTAGAGTGTCCGCATGGATTCGAACTCGCAATTGCAACACGTCTGCATCGCGTTGGTATAGAAAACAGAATATATGCAAAGTGTCCGCTTGGATTCGAACTCGCAACCTTCGGTATGGGAGTTGCATGTTTATACGCCCGTCCACCATCCCCAACCTACCAACCTGCAAAATCTACGCTATTTACACGCTGCTACGTCATGCTGCAAGTCTGTGAAACTGTCACAGACTTAGAAGTTAAAGGTCCGTGGCAGTTCCAAGGAATATTCAGCCATTTCGTGGTACTGCCACGGAGTTTGAAGTTAAGTATCCGTGGTAGTATCACGGATTTCTGAGAGATCACGTTGTTCATTAGTCATAGATATGGTTTGGGCGCAACGTGCAATAAACCAATCAGAGCGTCAACTCACATTCCCTTTAAGAGCAGGTGCGCTTGTTCCATGGGGGATTGCTATTTTAACGGCGGATTGCTATTGATTTTTTTTTTTACAGAATGTAAATAAAGAAATGTCACAAGACATAGCCTACTTTCCGATGTTTTGGACTCACTCTCACTAAATCACGAGGTTATGAAATGCATGGTAATATTTTTGCAATGTAGTCTAACATTAGACCGAGATTACTCTTCTGTCAAATAAGCTTTCCTCTCCCGTTCTGTATTTCTGGGCATTTGGGTTAAGTTGCAACGGCACATGCATTTCAACATCACGTCTCCTGAAGTCCTCTAATATTTCCTAATTAATGTCATCAACACATCCATGATTCATGGAAA
>JACXGM010037089.1:0-11204 GCA_016801145.1 Umbra pygmaea
CCTGCTCACTCACTGTATTTAAGCCACTCTAACACAGTGCCTCATGGCGAGGTATTGTAAGTACTATATTTCCTTCCTACCAAGCATTCTAGTTGTTTCTTGTTTAGATTCTCTGTTAGGATGTGTTGGGATCCTTTTGTTTAGTTTAAGTTTAGACCAGGAGCCAAGTTATATGTAAATGTTTGTTATAAGTTTACCCATATAGTTTGTTTGTATCTGTCTACGCTATTCTTATTGTCTCTATGGTGTGTCAGCCTGGATTAATATATCTATAAAGCATTTTCATTAATTCCCCATCTGCCTTGGACTATCTATTTGTTATATCTCAACACCAACAACATTACATATATATATATACACATATGCACACCTACATACATATACACACACATATAAATACATACATATATACATACACACACATATAAATACATACATATATATATACACATATACACATATACATACACATATATATACATATACATACACATACACATACATATATACATACATACAACCATAAGAACAATAGTATTACACACTAGGCAAGATAAGATTAAGTAACAATTGAAAAATAACAGAAAACAGAAATAGCAACACAACACACGCTGTGGTTCCTGTAAACCTTTTTTTATTTATATAAAGTGTGGGTGAACTTAAACTTTATGGCTATGCTGTGGTTCCTGTAAACCTTTTTTTATTTATATAAAGTGTGGGTGAACTTAAACTTTATAACTATGCTGTGGATCCTGTAGGCTTTGCGTGCAGGGTGGGGGGTTGGGGGCCTTCATGTCCATTTTGCTTGGGGCCCCCAAATTCCTCCAAACGGCCCTGCATGCTGCCATCATGATGTTGTTTTTTCCAGCAGGACAGCACCAAACCACATTCTGCCCAGATTACAAGCGCATGCATGGGTAAGCAAAGATTGCAGGTGCTAGCATGGGTTGTCTGCAGTCCTGTCCCCTCTCCGATTGAGAATGTGGGGTGCATTATGAAGCATGAAATAAGGTAACGAAAACTCCATACATTTGCAAAAAAAGAAAATTCTGCTTGCTAAGCTGAACCAGCTGGTGTCTTCAGTGACCAAACACTTAATAAGTGTTATTAAAAGAAAAGGTGATGTTACACAATGGTAAACAGTCGACTGTCCCAACATTTTTGGAGCAGGTTGCAGTGATTACATTTGAAATAAGTGTATATTTTAAAAATTAAATTAACAAAGTAAATCATCACATACATATCTACTGGCCCCTATTTTGCACCCAGTTTAATTGACTATACACTAACTCATGTATCATTCCTATTTTGCACCCGGGAAATTAGGGAATGAACTTGCGTTCCCAGGGGTGGTTCAGTGAAAAGAGGAGGCGTGTTCCGGCACAATTGTTCCCTGGTGCTATTTTGCAGTTTCAGAAAATAATTCCGCCACTGACCAGGAAAAACCTAGTCTAAAGTCAGTGGCGAGTAATTCAGATGCTATTTTAAGGGCGCATGCTTGGCCATTATGTAGCGTGTGCACAACGAGCATACACTTTGCTTCTCTCATCTACACAGATGCAGCAGTTCCCATTTCCTGCAAACCATACATAATTACAAGGAAAAATATTACCACACAAAGGAAATCATTGTGGTGTCGATAAAGATGTGAAAAATAGGCATAAATCTAGTGTACGCATTTGCACAAATTATTCAGGTTGAATTATTCGCACTGATATACTTCAACTGCAAGGGAACCCATTCAATCATCATACAAGTCATTTGTGATGCTATAGAAGATGTGATGTTGAACTGCATGTGTGTCACCTAATCCAAATGCCCCAGCAGCAGAATGGGAGAGGAGAACTTATTTGACAGAAGAGCTTTTGCATTGTCTACAGTGAGGTAAGCAAAGTAATCTCAGTCTAATGTTAGACTACATTGCAAAAATATCACCATGCATTCATAACCTTGTGATTCAGTGAGCCCAAAACATCTTTACATTTTGTCAATAGCAATCCACCATCTTAATAGCAATTTGCCATGGAACTTTTTCTCTTAAAGGGAATGTGAGGAATATGATGCTCTGATTGGTTTATTGCATGTTTCACCCAAACCACACCTATGACTAATGTAGCTACTTCAGACCTACACATTTTAGATTTGAGTCGGGTGCAAGAGTCATTTATCCTGCCGGAATAATAGCAACAGATCCGCCCACAAAGTCACTTGTGTTTCGCTTTTGATACTTGTGTTTCAGATCATTAAAATAGGGCCCACTGTTAATAATGTGTTTTCAATATAGTACAGGGTGAATTTAATAATAAAATTACTCAGATTTTCCTTTCTTTTCATATTTCCAGACGGTCCCAGATTTTGGTGTGTTGTATTTTAATGTGCGGGGCTAATGGGGCCAAACCATATACCGTAAATATTACTGGACGTAACATGTGTGTCGTCACCCATTAGTTTGTGGAGATCTGATTTGAGTCATCGAATTTGCCGTTACGGGCACAGACTTGGTTGCGGCTGTGATGATTTTAGAAGAGAGGGAGGAGTAATCTAGCTAGCTAACTGATATTACTTGGGATGCTAATGTTGGCTAACGAAAAACATTATTAAAACAAAATGTAAAACAAAATGTAAGGACTTACTGGAAAAACTGAACTGCCGACACCTTTGAGTGTCTTGTCATACATCCGAACCCATAGCCACGCCCTAAAACACCCCCTGCTTTATCGCAGATTTTAAAATCAACCAGACAATAATTTTAAAAGCATTCTGTATTGCAGAATAGTATATACAGAATACTTCAAATTAGCAATTGGGACCATAAACTAATTATGAAAATGTTTACTGAGGTAATAAGTCAAGTGTGAAGTGGGTCTTATTCTCATAGACTTCTACAGAAACAACATGTCGCCCCCAGCTGGAATTCAGATAGAATGCAGGTTTAAGGCACTTCTGCATTAGTATCACTTTGCCAAACTGGATGCTAGCCCTGTGGGCCAAACACTAATGTATGGGTAGCACCTATAATAATTAGCAACAATATTACAATTGTTCCAAGATGGCGTAACCAAGGGTAGACATGTTTATACCTCTACTGTTATCTTTCCTCAAAACAATTTCCACACTCATTCTGGCCTTCTTCACCCTACTCACTCTGGATTATGTCTATTTTTGCTACATTCCCTACCCCCCGACAGACGTCAGCGAGCGAATTAGCTGCTACCTATAGTCACGTTAAAAGCCGGTACAGGAAGACTATTTGCTGCTATCATCATATTGCATATAGCCATGTCGGATAGACTTTCATTTGCACAATAAAATACCGGATTACTCCTCTGCCTACACTTGCCGGATTACTACAGCTAATCAGACAGCTACAGATACTAGCTACCTAGGTGGCTACCAACTGAGTTAGCTTAACTATTAGCTAGACTAGAATTCCTCTCTTCTTACGGACTGGAACCCAACGCCAACATCTTGGAGCTCTGCAGTTTCACCACAACCTCGCCGGCGAGATCCTCCATTTCAGCATGCCTTCCAATGCGTTGTGGCTGAGGGGATTCTTCCACTACTAGCCTGCTGCCTGGACACAACATCCTGTTTAGACGCGGGACCGTTCTAGCCACCGAGCTGGACCCAGGACTCCTCTGCACTATACTTCATTCCTATTTGGATTGCTCACAAATATTCGGCCCGTTCTGTGAACTGATCTGAACAGCTTGAACTAACCTACCATATATATCGGAGGCATATATTGCGGTAACTTTATTTTGACTCTCCACTATCAGTCAGTGCGTTTGCACAGTTAATGTACCACCTCCCAGAATTGAACTGAATTGACCAGTTTTTGTATGTATCTGTTTATTATTTTTATTATTTATTTCTCACTTATTCATCATCTGTGCATTCCATATCAACATGCCTAGCTTATTGTTACTTGTGCTAACCTATATTGTCTTATTTTACTGTAGATCAGCTAGTCCCACTCATTATACCTCAGACAACCTCTTTGTCCACCGCCACCTTCTCTGAGACCCTTACTGGAGAAAATGGTTTAACCAGTTTCCCAAGAGACATTTTCTCTTTCTTTGTTACTAAATGTCTAGGCTCACCCTCCCTACACACTAAACTTACTATATCGGTATCTGCCCATAGGGCCCTGAACATATTTCATATTGCTCAAAAATCTACTCCACTTATTCATTCTGCCCATGGATCTAAACGTCCAATTCTCAAAGCATTTTGGTGCACCCTTATACTGATTTTACTTTGCACAGTGGGAGATATTGAGCCAAACCCCGGACCGGTAGCCAGTAATGCCATCCCCACCCCCAGGGGCTCTCTTATACAGACTTCTGTGATAGTAAAAATCAATCAAATCTAGCATATTAATATCAGAAGCCTACTTCCTAAAATGGATCTAGTCACCACCCTTGCACATTCAGCCAACCCCAATATCCTAGCAGTCTCTTAATCCTTGCACAGGAAATCCACTAATAACTCAGAAGTATCAATCCCTAACTACAATATTTACCATCAAGACGGAACTACTAAAGGGGGCGAAGTCCCACTCAATTGTAGACAAGACATGCTCAATGCCTCAATCAATTTATTATCCAAACTTGATGCACTCAATCTCACTCAAATCATCAATAAACCCACCAGATACAACCTAAAATCTGCAAACAAGGGCACCCTCATAGATATTGCCCTAACTAACATGCCCCCTAATACACCTCTGGTGTCTTCAGGCAAGACATCAGCGATCACTGCCTCATTGCCTGCTTCCATAATGGGTCTGCAGTTAAAAGACCTCCTCTCATCAATGTTAAATGCTCCCTTAAACATTTCTGTGAACAGGCCTTTCTATTAGATCTAGCCCAGGTACCCTGGAAGAATATTGACCTTATCCTAACCGTAGAGCAAGCCTGGTCTTTCTATAAGGATGCCTTTCTTGCGGTTCTAAATAAGCATGCCCCTTTTAAAAAGTTTAGAACTAAGAGTAGATATAGCTCGTGGTTCACTCCAGAACTCAGTGCCCTTAGCCAACACAAAAACATTCTGTGGCGTACCGCTCGAGCCTTGAATAATCCCCGCGACCTGCAACTTTTCAAGGAAAACAGGAACCGGTACACACAAGCGGTTAGAAATGTCAAGGCTAGTTTCTTCAAACAGAAATTTGCTTGTTGTAGCAATAATTCTAAAAAGTTCTGGGATACAGTAAAGTCCATGGAGAATAAGAACACCTCACCCAGCTGCCCACAGCTCTAAGGCTAGACAATACTGTCACAACATAGTTTAGAAATTCAATAAGCATTTTGCCACAGCAGGCCATGGTTTCCATATGGCAACCCCAACCCTAACTAACAGCACTTCACCCTCTGTAGCATCCAGGTAAACCCACCACATTTGTCCTTTACCCATTTCCAGACAGACAATGTTCTGAGGGAGCTGCAAAATCTTGACCCCCTCAAATCTGCTGGATTTGACAATCTGGGCATTTCATTTCTAAAATTATCTGCGGTAATTATCGCTGCTCCCATCACCAGCCTTTTCAACCTCTCCTTTGACTCATCCGATATCCCTAAAGATTGGAAAGCTGCTGCAGTAATCCCAGTAGACCCAAATTGATACAGTCCCATTTCCATCCTGCCCTGCCTCTCAAAGGTCTTTGAAAGCCTTATTAATAAACAAATTGTTACCCATTTTGAATCCCACCGCAGCCTTTCTGACATGCAATCCAGTTTCCGAGCCGGTCGCGGGTGCACCTCAGCCACACTAAAAAGTCCTAAACGACATCATAATTGCTATCGACCAAAAGTACTACTGCGTAGCAGTTTTCATCGACCTGGCCAAGGCTTTTGACTCTGTTAGTTACAACATCCTCATTGGCAGATTTAAAAAGCCCGGGTTTTTCTAAGGACTGCCTTGCCTGGTTCACAAAGTATTTATCTGACAAATTCCAAAGTGTTAAATCGGAGGGCCTGCTTTCCAGACCTCTGGCTGTCACTATGGGGGTGCTCCAGGGTTCAATTCTTGGGCTGACTTTATTTTCTGTATGTAGCAAAAATGTCGCTCTAGCTGCTGGTGACTCTCTGATCTACCTCTACGCAGACTACACCGTTCTCTATACGTCCGGCCTGACGTTGGACACTGTGTAAAAAGACATCCAAGAAAGCTTTGATAACATACAACATTCCTTCTGTGGCCTCCAATTACTCTTAAACTCTAACAAAATTAAATGTATGCACTTCAAACAATCACACTCCACACCTGCCTGCCCAACAAGCATCACCACACTCGACGGGTCTGTACTGGAATACATAGAAAACTACAAATACCTAGGGGTCTGGTTAGACGCTTCACTTTCCGTCCAGACCCACATCAACCAGCTCCACTCCAAAATTAAATCCAGGATTGGCTTCCTATTCCATAATAAAGCTTCCTTCACTCTTCCTGCCAAACATGCCCTTGTGAAAATGACCATCCTCCCATGTATCCTATGTATACTAAACTTGGGTGATGTAATTTACAGCACTGCATCAAACTTTCTCCTTAGAAAAATAGATGTTGTGTACCACAGCGCCATCCGTTTTGTCACCAATGCCCCATATAACACCCATTACTGCAACCTCTACCATCTATAATAGGATGGCCTTCACTACACACCTGGCGACAAACACACTGGTTTCATCTTATTTACAAATGTCTACTAGACAAAACTCCACCTTACCTAAGATCATTAATCTCCAGAGCAACACCCTCTCTTAATCTGTGTTCAAGCAGGTATATCTCCCTGATTGCCACAAAAGCCCAAATATACTTCGGCCGCCTCTCCTTCCAATTTTCCACTGCTAATGAATGGAACACACTACAAAAATCACTGAAGTTTAAATCCACTGTCTTTTTAACTACCTTCAAAGTTCTATTATCAAATCTTTTGACAGACCAATGTACATGCTGACCTCACCCACTCTTCTCAGCCATAAATGCATTTTGCACATGTGCACCCGCACAACATAAATGTAAGTTTGCACATTCCCTTGTCCACAGCCTTGATCA
The DNA here is from genome assembly GCA_016801145.1 of Umbra pygmaea. Lineage (NCBI taxonomy): Eukaryota > Metazoa > Chordata > Actinopteri > Esociformes > Umbridae > Umbra > Umbra pygmaea. Next base: position 7,054 of record JACXGM010037089.1, read on the forward strand.
CCATGCCACATACTCTAGCGTTATTTTGCATTGCCATTTTATATTACCATAAATCTACCTCTCAGACCGTATGTCACAATGAATGTATAGTATATTGCCAAGTCACGGTACTTACCAAATATCTACCTCCATATGCTGATATTTGTTGCACTGACTGTAGAAATGACTAATTTGTCTAATTTTGAAGATCTGTTCTCGTTTTTATTTAAATTTCTTAAAAACTTGTTGTGTAATTCATGTGTAACTCTATGTTTTCTGCCCCGTGGCACTTTTATCTTGGCCAGGTCGCCATTTCAAATGAGAAACTTTTCTCAATGTGCTTACCTGGTAAAATAAAGGTTAAATAAAATAAAATAAAAAGTTGTCTTGGATGTCTAGCTTAAATGTCAATTTAGCTTTTCACGTGGTCTTATTCACTAGCTTACAGTGGTCTGAGGCCATGTCCCATTTCTCCCCCCTTTAATCTTCCACTTGGTTTTGAGTGCCCTCGACAGTAAAGTCCCCTCGATGAGGGGAGTGGGGGTGAAGATCTTTCCCTATGAAATGGGACACAGGTATGCAAGTTACCATAGCGAACGTGCTCACCTACTTCATGCGCAGCGTCGACGTTTCTACCGGTAATAGCCTACTACTATGGAACATCGTCAGATAGCTTCATGAGATATTTTCTAACATTACTGTTCAGAACTCAACAGTCCTTTGGATGTGCATCAAACTAACACATTCAAACATATTTAGAAATTTTAACATGCTTATTTGCAAAAAATTCAATTGTTCCTTTCCAGCGTTGTTTGCCAACTTGGTAGAATAATTTGGCCGACTCGCTGAGTTCGCAAGGTATCCTGGGTGATTTCATCTCCCCTTTCATTTTAAGCCTGCATCGGACCTAACTATGTTTTGAGGGTTGATTTAAGGGAAGAATAGCACTCCCCCTTGCTCCCTAAAGTATTGGGACACCCTATTCCTACACAAGGACACGCAAAATCTAGGGTTAGGGCAGATATCTAGGGAAAGGGGAGGTATTGGGACAGGGCCTTAGTCGTTGTCCCATAGCTCAATGGATGCCAGAGATCTTTTCCTGGTCTCAGCATTCCGACAATGACCAAATTGGTGTAAATGGATAAGTACTAGGAGACAATGACCTCTACACGGCGCTCATGCATGCAGGTCGGGCACCTGTGAATTCAATCACAGTTGCATATTTCACAAATGCATAAACCTCCCATATACAGTATTTACCAACTTAAGGCGTCCAGTTGAACGAGCAGTGTGATAAGAATCGTAAGGCTTGGCGATGTGATTTTAGGAAGCATGCGATCAATCTTCAACCATCCCACAAACGCGATTTTAATATGACAAATGGAAGGGTAGCAAATTGGAGAATTATCCCCCAATAAATGAAGGAAAAGTTAGCTATTTAAGTCTATATATATATATATATATATTTAAGTCTACAATATCAGTCTGTGTATTTATGCATCGCTAAGAAGCAATGTTTATATTTATTTTTCTCCAGCCTTTTCTCTAGACATTTATCACAATGTCTTTGGACTGGCAACTGAATCTACTGACCATCAATCTGCTAATTATAACAACCTATTATAACAAACGATTTGGGAAGTACTCTTTTTTGAGATAATATTTTCCCCTAATACAATTTATAATATAATTAGCATGATTCTGCTTGTGCTTGAAGTCTTACCAATTGCTTTAATCATATATTTTCTTTTTTTTGCCATTATATCACACTAACCAATAAACAATTTAAAATGTTAACTTCTCCTCTCATCCTTCTCGCAGATGTGAGCAAGCAGACAGTGACAAACCAACAAAAAAAATGCTGGCTTTAGGGCGTTAACCTTAAAAGCCCCTAAAATCAGTATTAAATGGAATCCTATTCAAAGCTAGGAGGAACAGCTAGTTTGCAGAATAAGAGCTTAGATGCCTTTTCAATGACAGGGGCTTCTTTTTATCTTCTTAAAAAAGTCTGCAAGAATCTTGAGAGGCAGACTAGTTATTAGTGGAAATGAAAGCTTGACAGAACCCATCTCCAAGTATACTGATTACTTCATTAAAAACCCTCTCTGCAGTCACTACCAGCCTATTTTGAAGATACTGCAGATGTGTTGAACAAAATCAAGCTATTGAATAACGTACGCCCAGACACTTAGTCACAATGGGTGTTAAGTCTTCATATATCACCATCAAACATTAACAACTGGCAGCTATTCACAATTTCTAGATCACTCTGCCTGAGGGAGAGACGCGACTGGCAGAATTCCTTTTCTAACTTACTGAATGAACTATTTTTATAATAATACTAATAATAATAATACCCTTCATTTTCCAAGGTATGAATACACCTAAACAAGACAAAGAACAAGACAAAGAATGTGCCATGGGAGCTGGCGACAGTCTTTTCTATGCATCGATGTACTGTATGTGTGCAAATTAGTTACATTATTTCTAAATATTTAGAAATCATGCTGTAATAGTATATGGTGGGGAGCAAAATTGTGATGTCTGGAACAGAAGATTAACTTATTTAAAAGGGCCAGATAACTTGACAGGCAGGACTTACAGTGGAGTGGGTGCACTACAGCAACTGCACTTTGTTACCACATATAAATCCGTGGTTAGAATCCTGAATGCTGATTGGTTGAAAGCAGCCGCAGTCGGTGGATCTTAATTGGGGAGGACAGGCTCATATTACGCTCGGGACCGGAGTGAATGGAATGGTGCGCAAAGCACAAAACCCAGTGTTTTCTTGTTTTGCACACTGGGTTTTGTGCGTTGCGCACCATTCCATTCACTCCGGTCCCGAGCGTAATATGAGTCCGTCCTCCCCAATTAAGATCCACCGACCGCGGCTGGTTGAAAGCCATTGTTAGAACTTATACCACTGGTTTGGCATTGCATAACTTGTTACTGCTTTTGTGATTCATTGTGCCTCATAACAGTCTATAGTTATGGGCCAAACATGTTTGCTTTGTTTATCTAAAGAAAAAGGTATTTAGATAGCTTTCCTAATATGATGTCAAGTAAATCCACATAGAGTGGGCTCAAATTACTGGCACTCCAGACTGGCAATGCACAAACAATATAAAAAATATATAAACAATACAGTTATAGATAAAAAAACACAAAATACCAACATGTGAGAAATACTGTACTCTATTATTGTGTCAATGGATCCAACCAAAATCATTAATTGATTAAATTATAAATCAGTGTCCTCCAAATCAAGGTTTCACAATCAATGTCACCCTTAAAGAGTATTGTAAATAACATTGACCAAAATTAAACCAAGAATGAAATCTCACTTATTTAAGTTCATCCAAGTAATAAAGGAACCATAATGTCATGAGGTAGGTGTGGTTGAAGGAGTGGAGACCGAATGTAGGGAATTGTGTTCTTGTATTTTGTTATGAACACTGACAGAAAGTAATACACCTAAGCTGACTTCGGCCTCTAATGTAAACCAGGCAACATTAATGTCCAAACAAAATCAATCTGATGCTACAAGGCAACAAACACTCAGTACATAATGTGTACTAATCGGTATGAGATAATTACATAGTTTACATAGAGTTAAGCTTCTCAGGACGATTACTTACAGCACATTAACGTAGCGCGTCACTGGGAATTGCTCTCTGAATACATATAGGTTTAACTTCCTCAGGACGAATACTCATAAATACATACACAGTATTGTAACGTTTCCCAGTTCCCCTTCCATGGAAACAGCCACTTCCTTGGTCAATGCTGCTCAGAACTACATTTCCCATACCCGGACTCTGTAACATTTCCTGTTCCCTTTCACAGTACTACAGCTTCCTTCGTCATGCCTCCTCAGAACTACAGTTCCCATACCCGGACTCAATAACATTTCCTGTTCCCTTTCACAGTACTACAGCTTCCTTAGTCATGTCTCCTCAGAACTACAGTTCCTATACCCGGACTCAATTATCCTGATTCACCACACCTGCTCACTCCATTTTGTATTTAAGACACACACCTCTCCTTGCCTCTTTGCGAGGTATTGTGAGTATATTTTTCATTCCTACTGAGCATTATATCCAAGTATTTGATATTCCGGTTCGACCTTTTGCCTTGTTTGATTGTTCTGCCTTAGCTTATTCCATTTGTAC
>JACXGM010037090.1:0-11204 GCA_016801145.1 Umbra pygmaea
TGCCTACATTCATTTTTCCTATCTCCAAAGTCCATTGGACTCACACGGTGACGTCAGCGTGTGAAAATACCCCGCGAAATTTCAAATCTTGCTCTTACACTAGCCAGGCATGGGTAAAACATATCTCACTGTTCTACAAATGTCTGGGGGAAGCTACTAGCACCTCCAGATAGCTGTAGGGTGAAGTATCCCTTTAAATAATATATATATAAATATATATTATTTGATTGAAATTGTTGTTTGCCTAATTTCAGCCCTCATGTTCTAGGCCACCCCGAAGTGAAAGGGAAAAAATATAACACTTAATAGCAATGTGATGTATACAATTAATTCATAATTCTGAAATGTAATTTGCAATATGGGGTAGTTGCAAGGGAACCACTGCAGCGGATGAGGCTGCCAAACGTGCTTCAAGAGCTAAAATAGCTTTCATGGCACCACTCTTTTTAGTTGAAGCAGCACCTGACATTGATGACATCCTTTTGCACACATTCGGATGCCAGTCAGTTTGAACAGACGTTGTGGACCAAAAGGGGGGCCACCAGAACATTTAGTAATTGACTATGTGAACATGGTAAAGACAGTGAGCAAAAAGAGGTACAGGTTCAGCAGATGGGTAGAAGCAGTCCTATCACCTGTTTTGGGATCAGGAACAGTGATACAATTTTTGACCCAGGAGGTCATTGTCACGTTTCGAACAAGGGAAGGATCCAAAAGCAGAGGAGGTAAACAGGTTAGTTGTAAAAATGTAATTTATTGGCTATTACAGTGGTTGTGTGAGTGGAATGCTGATGATAGGAATGTAGAGTTTCCATCAAAGGTATTGAAAGATCCCAGGGACAGGTGGTGGACTGGAATAGAACAAACAGATATAAAAAATGAGCAATAGGAAATCAGAACTCAGAATAGACTTGACTCAGAATATGGCTAGGAGTATATCACAACACTTTGCTACGTACTGTGTGGATTAACAATCTGGCAGGAACTAACAGCCAACACCCTCCTTAAATAGGAAGGACAGCAATCAGCCCCAGCTGATAGGGAGATGCAGGTGCAGATGATGATTGGTGCCAGGATGCCTTCAAGGAGTGAGGCATCCTTCAACGAGTCAGGGACTCGTGAGTACAATAATAGACAGACAACGACATACAACACACACACAGGGGAACCAGGAGAGGGAGACAAACAATAGGAGAGGCAAGACAGCTCAGGGAGAACTCCTAACAGTCATACCACGATTTGGCATACCAACAGTGATAAGCTCTGATAATGGCTCAGCATTCTGAAAAAAGCCTAACAGGTGTTGTAGAGTGTGTTTTCATGGTTGCGTAGCAACGGGTTTGCACTTGTTCCTGGTGGTGGGTTTGGGAATAGCAAACAAGATGTATGTGTTCCAGTAACTGTACAGTTAACACAAGAGTAAAAAGTATGGCTTCTTGATTTCAACCTAGCTTGTTGTCTGTTCAGTTATACTCCCTGATCTTTGGCGAACACGTCGCGGAAAACTGGATTCAATTTAAAAAAGAATGGCAGGTTTAATGCATGGCGTGCCTCTCCTCCAGCACAAAGAAGATCCAGGCGTACACAGTTCTCAACCTGGCCGGCCCGATGCTGTGGATAAATACGATTCACTCACATTTGAAAAGGGGGAGAACAAAGAGGATCCCGAGGTATTGATAACAAAGTTTGACGCCATGTGTTTATCATTGAAAAACGTAATAATGGACAGGCACACATTTATCACTACCAACCAGAAAGAAGGGGAAAATATACAATTGTATGTGTCTACCCTGAGGGAGGCTGTTAGCCAAGAAATGTAACTTTGGCAAGCTTATCAGAGATCGGTTGATGTGTGGCATCCGTAGTGACACGTTACAAATGCAACTCCTTAAACAAAAAGACCTCTTGCTGCACTGTGCTGTTGAACTGTGTATGTTGGATGAGTGCAGGGCAACAAGGAGCTGAGGAAGGACGGAGAAGTGTGTGCTGTAAGTGCTCTGCTCAAATGCCTGAGACAAAAAAAATCCCCTGCTTTCAACAAACGCTGCAATGGGTGAAAATGAATCACTTTTCAAAGTACTGTAGGTCAAAACAGTTTACAGATGGCAAGCATTTAGGTGCACATTGAAACAATTGGACCCCAATGAAGCCATTGACCCCTCATTCACGGTCAACTTGATTGCTTATGGAGGTCAGGTACTTCCAACCATGGGCTTTGCCCTTTTGAACCTGAACTGCGGCAGCTTGGAATTTCAAATAGTCAGCCTGAATGTGAAATCATTACTGGGCATTTCTGACAGTGTCAAGCTTGGCCTAGTCAGCATTGGTCCTGATGGCCACACCATCAAGCAGGGGGCTCCGGAACTTACCAAAGACAAATAATTATTTGACTGTAACACCATTGGCAAGCTACCAGTGGTCTACCACATACGAATTGACGAATTTGTGCAACCCGCCATATGCGCCCCCAGGCACGTGCCGTTTGCTATGAAGGAGAAAGTCATAACAGAGCTCAGTAGAATGACCAGATTAGAAGTTATCACACCCGTAATGGAAGCCACTTAATGGGTCTCAAACATGGTGGCAGTGAGCAAGAAAAAGATGGACAAGTCAGATTATGCATGGACCCAGTTCACCTCAAAAAAGCTTTACTTAGACCTCACCATCCTATAAAGACAGTGGAGCAGGTCATCGCGGATATGCCAGAAGCAAGAGTACTAGTGTGCAAGATGCGAAATGTGGATTCTGGCAGATCCCTCTTGACGAGTCAAGTTTTCCAATGCTGCATGGAACAACTTTCTGCAGGACTCCCATGTGAGATCATTGTGGATGATGTCCTGGTTTAAGGAAAGTCTGTGGAGGAGCATGTTACACACCTCCACAAGGTCATGGATAGGATACGCGTCATCGGTCTGAAACTTAACCCTGACAAACGCTGCTTCAGGGTCTCTGAGGTCCCTTATGTAGGACACTTGCTGACAAATCAGGGTGTTAAACATGACCCCGAAAAAACTAAGGCTGTTCCCTTGATGCATCCACCACAGAACAAGCTTGGGGTGCAGCGGTTCCTTGGAATGACCAACTACTTATCGAAGTTCATCCAAAATTACAGTAAACTCACGGCACCGATGCGCGGACTCCTTCGTCAGGACACAGAATGCCTCTCAACATGGGTTAGATGCGGTCACAAGTCAGGGGCTTTTGCCACCAGAGCCCTTAGTGATACTGATTAACGTTATGCACAAATTGAGAAATACTTTTGGCTCTAGTCTTTGCATGCCAGAAATTTCATGACTTAATTTATGGGCGACCAGTGACAGTGGAAACCGACCACCAGCCTCTTATCACTATACTCAAGAAACCACTGCACACAGCCTATGCCCGGCTGCAGAGAATGATGCTGAAACTCCAACGGTACAATCTCTCTGTAGTGTACAAGAGGGGCAAAGTGCTCTATGTTGCGGATGCACTCTCGATATCACACTTCCCCTCCACACATCCTGCTGACAACACTGGTGACTATGAGGTCATGGCTTTGGATGTGCTATCCTCCAGATGGATGGAGGAGCTCAGACAGGGGACTCTCAATGACCCGACATGCAAGAATCTAGCTCAAATCATCTCAAAGCGCTGGCCACCCTCCTCAAAAGGCCTCTCACTGGCCGTGAAACCATTCTATACCATGAAGGAAAAGCTCAATACTGACAATGGACTGTTGCTTCTGGGCCAGAGATTCATCGTTCCTCACTCTCTCCAACAGTTCTACCTGAAACAACTTCACCAGGGCCACCCAGGTGTGGAAGCCACAAAGTGCAGGGTGAAGGAATCACTATTCTGGCCCTCAATGTACACTGCCATAGAGAGGGAGGTGTCCAAATGTGCATAATGAACCGCCTTGAAAGCACATCAACAAAAGGAACCTCTTATCCTCCATGTAGTCCCTGACACACCATGGTCCATTAATGCAGTAGACATTTTTGAATGGCGGGATAAGGAGTACTTAGTACTAGTGGACTCATACTCTGGCTGGTTTTAAATCGACTAGCTTCACAGCTGCACCAGTGCTGCCGTCATTGTAAAATTGTAAAATTAAAATGCCATTTTGCAACACATGGCATTCCGCAGCAACTTATGACTGACAACGTCAGAACATTCACCAGCAGAGAATTCACAGATTTTGCACGCTCATGGGATTTCTTGCACATCACCAGCAGCCCAAAATATCCCAAATGCAATGGCTTGGCAGAGCATGCACCACCAAGCATCTCATGGAAAAATGTGCTCCTCCTGGAACAGGTTTCTCCTAAACCTCCGTAATAGCTCACGCGAGGGCCTTCCTTCACAAGCCCAACGCCTGCTTTCACGTCACACAAGGTCTCTGATCCCCATGATTTAGTCCATGTTGCTCCCTACTGTGGAGTATAGTGTGCACTCCACCCTGATGAAGCTCAGACAGCGGGGAAAAACACACCACGTCAAGTCTGCACGTGAGTTGCAGCCTCTGTATCCTGGTCAGATGGTCAGAATGCAAACAGCACGGGGTTATGACAAGTTATCCATGGTGATAAAAGTGCTCCACAGCCCAACAGCTATTGCGTCAAAGCTGGGGAAACAACATATGTGCGAAACCGCTGTCATCTCCTGAGAACCCCAGAGACCATCAGTGACCATCAAATGGGATCCCAGCTTTCTCTCCACCCCGATGGAGGACACTTGGTGATGCAACAGGATACAGAACCCCCTCTGTGCTGCTGTGATTGGTTTTATTCAGTGAGAAGCGAATAGTGACAATTATTTACTGCCTGTCATGGTGAGTTGTAATGTAGGTGTGAGGAGAAAGGGAGACCAAGCAGAGATTGAAGTTCTTTAGATTTAAGTCCAAGGAATGCTCATATGCTGTTTCAATGGCTGACGGATATGTATCGAGATGCACAATGGATATATAGCCTCTATATTATGCTCTATTGTAGCATAGATGCGCTAAGACTATACAGAGTGTATGCCTGACTCAAATTACACAGCACATATTACTTACAACACATAGTGGTGAGGGCACTTCCAGTATGTTCACAAGTTTGACGACGCAGTCAAACTTGTGAACTTCATTAAAGCTTGTCCACTAAATTCACAAATATTCACACTGTTATGTAATGAGATGGGCAGCAAACACAAATCACTGCTGCTGCACACAGAGTTGGTTTGGCTGTCCTGCGGCAAAGTGCCGACAAGGCTCTTTGAACTCCGACATGAATTGCAGCAGTTTTTTGATGAGAATCCGTTTTATTTGGCATACAGTATGCATGACAAAGATTTTCTGAAAAGGCTAACCTATCTAGCGGACATCTTCTCAGCTCTGAATGAACTCAATCTAAGTCTGCAGGGAGTCAGTGTAACTGTGTTCAACACACAAGACAGGATTGAGGCCATGATGAAGAAGCTACGGTTCTGGGTAGGGCTGGGCGATATGGCCAAAGAATTATATCACAATATAAAAAATATATTTTTTCGATACGATATGTCTGACGATATATTGAAATATATATAGGACCTGCTGTGACTTCATTAAATCTAAGTGTCAAGTCTGCTGTATTAACAAATAAAAACAATACATACAAAAAACTATTGATTGACCTTGATATATTTCTGCTTAGAGGTTTCAGGTAAAACTGAACTACAAGCAATATGAAATACTCCTCATTTTTTGGACGTTTCTTTGTTTCAGAACAAAACCAGATGTTATCGCGATATGTCGAAATGGGGTATTGTTCTCGATATTATTTTCAAAAACTCGATATCGATAAATATTGAATTATCGCCCAGCCCTAGTTCTGGGCAAATTTTGTGAGTGGGAACACACACCTGTGTTTCCCTACGCTTCACAAGTTCTTGGAGGAAAATGACGTGGACCTGGGTGAGCATGTAAAAAGTCTCATAATTGAACATCTCATCCAACTCGCCAAGCAGCTACGGAAACACTTCCCACCTATTGACACATCTTGCATTTGGATTCGCAATCCATTCGAAGTTTCCTTGCCTGTCCCACAGCTGTCATTTCATGAGCAGGAGCAGCTGATCGAGCTGTCATCTGATGGAGCACTGCAGTTACAGTTTAAACAAAGCCACTTGTGGATTTTTGGACCAAGTCAATTACATCATACACAGTCTATGCAAAGCAAGCCTTGAGAGTGTTGATGCCATTCGCCACAACTCATCTCTACGAGCAGGCTCTCTCTCTCTCTCTCTCATTTTATTTATTTTGGATCCTATTCTCTTCAATGCTGTGGATCATTAGTAACTTCATTGCAATTTCATTCAATGTACTGTCGTTCTAATTTCCATAACTGTTGTGTCATGAAGATGATGATGATGCTAGCTCCACGGTAATTTAATAGGCATAGCCTATTGCTGCAAATATTTATTTATTGTGTAATTAATTAAACGCATTTACTAATTTATATATTTTTTTTTGGCAGACTTGGTCCTCCATATTTTAGGGCCTTTATTAAATACCTATATACAGAATTAAATAAATAGATAAAAGGAAAATATTTCATTTAAATTATATATAAAAGTATGAGTCCAAAAAATGTTTAATGGTGTATTTCACAATGTTGTATTTCACAATTTATTTATTACATGGTTGCACTCATTGTGAAATCTGCCATTATTGAATCTGTCAGTGAATACAGTGGGGCTTTTGTCAATTTGTCAACTCAAGTTCACATTATTAAAGTACTTATTGCACAACACAAATTGGTGGTCAAGTAGATTGCTACTAGCTAAATCTTGGCATATCTAGGAAATTTACCGACCCGGTATCACATTTTCGGTGGCCTATTTAGTCAGAGTCTAAGCACGGTGAAGTTGGCTTGACGTTTGATATTCAGTAGATATTTTCAATTTTAACTTCCCCTTCATTTCTAGGTCGATAACGCAATTCAGGTCAATGAGGTGATCAGGGTCAAAGAAAGTTTACATTATTACTGAGTATCAAGAGAAAGCTTCACATCGACAAAGCAATTCAGGTCAATGAGGTGATCAGGGTCAAAGAAAGTTTACATTATTACTGAGTATCAAGAGAAAGCTTCACTTCGACAACGCAATTCAGGTCAATGAGGTGATCAGGGTCAAAGAAAGTTTACATTATTACTGAGTATCAAGAGAAAGCTTCACACCGCTTCACTGCCTGTTCTGTCGCTATAGTGTAAGGGACTATCTACAAATTATAGTTTTTCAATTTTACCAAATAAATATGGGAGCTTCTCTATGTTTGATTTTGTGTAAAATTGTGTGTGTGTTTGTAGGATCTGAATAAAATATGTGTCTCTAATCTGGTCATATAATTGGCAGGAGGTTAGAATTTTCAGCTCAATTTCCAACTCATTTACTGAGCAGTGTGCACATCGCCTGTCACTCACTGCTACTTACTACAGGTCACAGTTTCCTAAAAAGACAATTTATATGGAAGCAGCACTCAATATTCTATGAAGAATATTCACCAAAATTTAATGAAATTAGTTTTTTCACATTCTGATTGATGTAGTACTTCTCAATCACTATATACTACAGGTCAGACTTTCCTGAAACAACAACGTACAGTATATGAAAGCAGGACTCAAATTTCTCTGAAACAAAATTCACCAAAGTTCAATACAAGGGCCTTTTCTCATTCTGATGGCTGTAGTACTTCCCAATCCCTCACTGTTTCCTGAAGACATTTCATATGGAAGCAGGATAAATTGTCTTTGGAAGATATTCACCAAAATTCAACAAAAGGGCCTTTTCTCATTGCTCAGGACAAACACGAACAACCCATATATGAGGTGGAAATCGGGCTCAAGTGTAAATTTGAGGTCAGACTCACCATCTTGCCAAACAAAAATATTACATATGAATATGACATATTATGTTATTTATAATTCTTATAAAAATATTTTTTTATTCTTTTATTTTTGACATTTTACACCATTTTCCTCCCTACCCAATTCCCACCAACCCTGCCTTGTCGACAGCTCTGCAACTCATTGGAAAGATCTGTGGGACCTTAGGCTGTATCTATTGGGATGCCATAAGGTTCGATTCTTGGGCTGACTCTATTTTATGTATACATCAATGATGTCACTCTTGCTTCCGATGACTCTGTGATTCACATAGACATCATTCTCTATACATCTGGCCCTACATTAGACATTCTCCAAAATAGACATGATGCCTTACAAAACTCCTTTCATAGCCTCCAACTGCTTCTAAACTCAAATAAATTATTGCCCTTAAATCAACCTCTCTTGACCCCTTCTTGCCTAACTAGCATCACCACTCTGGATGTGCCTGATCTAGATTATGTGGACACCTACAAATACCTAGGTGTCTGTTAGACCGTTCACTCGACTTCCACACCCACATAAACTTTAATAATAATCTCCACATAATCTCCAATCCAAAGTTAAATCTAGGATTGGCTTCCTATTCTGCAACAACGCCTCATTCACTCTTCTTGCCAAACATACCATGGTGAAAATGACCATTCTACAAATCCTAGACTTTGGTGCTGTCATGTACAGAACAGCCTCAAACTCAGCGTTGGTCGCTAGTGGGGCGGCCAACACGTTCCCCTGGCAACACTATATAATGCCGGCAACATGAACTCTTTAGTTTCTTCTTCAGAATAGTAGTGCTTGTTTGAATTAACTGCAATAATCATTTTAAAATCATTACAAATCTAGTTTTAATTGTAACCAAGTGCAATTGAATGGTGTGACGCCACTCAAACTCGCTCCTGAGAAATTTACTTTGTAGCCTACCTAGTGGCTTGCATTTTGTGTAACCGGCTTTTATTATTCAGCCCCCTTAAGTTAATACTTTGTAGTCGCTTGGGGTATGTCTCTATCAGTTTTGCACATCGAGAGACTGAAATTTTTGCCCATTCCTCCTTGCAAAACAGCTCGAGCTCAGTGAGGTTGGATGGAGAGCATTTGTGAACAGCAGTTTTCAGTTCTTTCCACAGATTCTTGATTGGATTCAGGACTGGACTTTGACTTGGCCATTCTAAAACCTGGATATGTTTATTTGTGAACAATTCCATTGTAGATTTTGCTTTATGTTTTGGATCATTGTCTTGTTGGAAGACAAATCTCCGTCTCAGTCTCAGGTCTTTTGCAGACTCCATCAGGTTTTCTTCCAGAATGGTCCTGTATTTGGCTCCATCCCTCTTCCCATCAATTTTAGCCATCTTCCCTGTCCCTGCTGAAGAAAAGCAGGCCCAAACCATGATGCTGCCACCACCATGTTTGACAGTGGGGATGGTGTGTTCAGGGTGATGAGCTGTGTTGCTTTAATGCCAAACATAACGTTTTGCATTGTTGCCAAAAAGTTCGATTTTGGTTTCATCTGACCGGAGCACCTTCTTCCAAATGTTTGGTGTGTCTCCCAGGTGGCTTGTGGCAAACTGTAAACAACACTTTTTATGGATATCTTTCAGAAATGGCTTTCTTCTTGCCACTCTTCCATAAAGGCCAGATTTGTTCAGTATACGACTGATTGTTGTCCTATGGACAGACTCGCCCACCTCAGCTGTAGATCTCTGCACTTCATGTAGAGTGATCATGGGCCTCTTGGCTGCATCTCTGATCAGTCTTCTCCGTGTATGAGCTGAAAGTTTAGAGGGACGGCCGGGTCTTGGTAGATTTGCAGTGGTCTGATACTCTTTCCATTTCAATATTATCGCTTGCACAGTGCTCCTTGGGATGTTTAAAGCGTAGGAAATCTTTCTGTATCCAAATCTGGGTTTAAACTTCTCCAAAACAGGACAACATCTCGGACCTGCCCGGTGTGTTCCTTGTTCTTCATGATGCTCTCTGTGCTTTCAACGGACCTCTGAGACTATCACAGAGCAGGTGCATTTATACAGAGACTTGATTACACACAGGTGGATTCTATTTATCATAATTAGTCATTTAGGTCAACATTGGATCATTCAGAGATCCTCACTGAACTTCTGGAGATAGTTTGCTGCACTGAAAGTAAAGGGGCTGAATAATTTTGCTCGCCCAATATGTCCTTTTTTTATTTGTTAAATAAGTTTGAAATATCCACTAATTTTGTTCCACTTCATGATTGTGTCCCACTTGTTGTTGCTTCTTCACAAAAAATTACAGTTTTATATCTTTGTTTGAAGCCTGAAATGTGGCAAAAGGTTGAAATGTTCAAGGGCGCCAAATACTTTCGCAAGGCACTGTATATCTAACAACAACTCAGCGTTTGCTTGTACTTTGTGTGTAACTTTCTTGGTCATGTCACTGTTGCAAATCAGAATCTGTTCTTAATCAGAATATGTTCTCAATCAGCCTACCTGGTTAAATCAATCTCAATTAGCCTTTTCCTGGTTAAATGTAGTTCAGATCAACTGTTAGAATTTGTTAGAATGTTAAAAGTAGACCAGGTTTAAAATCCTGTGAGAACTGTATTTTATTTGACAGTTACACACCAAAGCACAGCCTATACTTGTATCTGTCACCAGATCTGGTTCCCAGATATAAGGAGTGAGAGACAGGCGCGAAGGTTGCAATCTTCTAAATAACTTTTATTCGAATAAAACAAAACTGCCACGTGGGGCGAAAAGGACTCTACAAATAACAGGATACAGGAACACGTAACAGGATACATTGACCAACAAGGGAGGGGAGCAAACACACAACCTTATATACTAACCTAACGAGGACTTAACGTAAAACATCTGGGGACACTTAATGACCTCACCTAAATCATAACTAAGGCAAGACATGAAACAGACACAAGAGGGAGCTAAAACACCACACATGGGGAAGCAACAAAGGGAACATTAGAAACAGAACATAGAAACATAACCACCGTGCATTACACTGAACTCTAAACAAAAAGGAAGTCCAATAACACAGCCCATCTGGCTGGGTGTGACATAGCCCCCTCCCTACGCCCACCACACCGGGGTGGGCAAGAGAAGGGGCCCAGGATCTGGAGGGACAGAGAGGGGCCCTGGGTCTGGAGGGACAGAGAGGGGCCCTGGGTCTGGAGGGACAGAGACCGGCCAGGGGCAAGGCAGTTCAGGCGGCGGCCAGGGGCAAGGCAGTTCAGGCGGCGGCCAGGGGCAAGGCAGTTCAGGCGGCGGCCAGGGGCAAGGCAGTTCAGGCGGCGGCCAGGGGCAAGGCAGTTCAGGCGGCGGCCAGGGG
>JACXGM010037091.1:0-11204 GCA_016801145.1 Umbra pygmaea
TAACTTCTCATTAAAAAAATTAGAAATGTTAACATTTTCTCACAATTGACAAAAACCATTAATTAACTGTGATTTATTTTTATTTACAGATAATATCTGCAATTTTACCCAATTCAGTCCATTATTCAAATAAAAAGGAAAAGAGTGTAAAATTATACGGTGAATTTTGTGTAAAATAATTATTTTTTTTTACAGTGTAGGTGATTGTCATATCTGAATTTTTCTTTACATTTATGCTTTAAGATTTCTCTTTTTATCAATAAAGACCTGCTGTGAAGTCATGTTATTGCTCTTTATTGAGTAACTTGCACCAAGTTGCAAACAGGTACAAACAGCACAAAATATAAATATATAAAATAAAAACTATACACATAAACTGTATACATAAACAATATATATATGCAGTACATCATAAGGTGCAAACTAAACAGCAGGAACAGTTTGTTCTGCTGTGCCTCTCAGAGGTGTAAAAAGTATTGGGAGACTGATACCTGAGTAGAAGTAGAAATGCTGTACTAAAACCCTACTCCAGTAAAAGTGAAGTCACCTACTGGATTTCAACTTGAATACACATCTGTCGATGGATAATATTAAATGGCAGAGGTGCTTCTTTTAGGCTTCTACAAACAAATATTCTGTTTGAATGATGAATGTAATAAATGTAGGTTATGTAGAGTGATTCAGGTTTGCCCAAAAGCCCTTCTCGAGATAAAACATTAACAAAAGTTTTGCCCCATAAAAGTACGGACTTAGTCTTTGTTGAGAGGTTTGGGAACCATTGGCCTTGAGCAGGGCCATTCACATAACTTTTAAATAGCATGTGCTGAAACTAGAAAGACAAAGTCACCCCACAAAAATACTTGCAACCATGACACAGACTATTTGAGAACTGTTATTATTTTTGAATATTTGCTTGAGAAGAAAATAGCTAGAGGGACAATGGTAACCCTCCACAGCAGATCAGCCACTGTCTGGCCAAATCTGCTACACTCGCCACCTGTGTCCTGCACCAGCCTGTAGTTCCACCCTGCGATTGTCTAGCTGTGCCGTCTGCTTAACCAGCCAGTCATCCTGGTTCCTCCTCAGTTTGGACCCCACCCGGGACACAGGTCTCTGCTACCATTGAAGCTGGGGAGCTACACACAACAGGCACAGGTGGTGGTTTGGTATACAATTGTATGCAGTTGCATATAATGTAGGGAACATTGCTATATTAAGTGCTGTGTACACCAAGAGGCTGTCTGGACAGGAATTAAACCAACCTGACTTGCGTTAGAGATTTCAGGCATCATACTTGGCCCTGTTATGACAGATAGATCGATTAGGTTTTATTTTTACATTTATAGTTTTATAAACATAGTATATTTTCTAAAATGCATATTATATTTTCACCAGTATCTGACTGGCGTCTATACGGTGGCCTAGTATTTAACCGGCCAGTCATCCTGGTTCCTCTTCTATTTAAAACTCCACCCGGGACACAGGGGACTCGGCTACCATTGAAGCTGGGGTGATACACACAATAGGCACAGGTGGTGGTTGGGTATACAATGGCTGTGCAGGTGAGGTTATATATAATGTAGGGAACATTGCTGTATTAAGTGATGTGTACACCAAGTGGCTGTCTGGACAGGAATTAAACCAACCTGACTTGCGTTAGAGATTCCAGGCATTATACTTGGCCCTGTTATGACAGATAGATCAATTAGGTTTTACTCTTACATTTATAGTTTTTTAAACATAGTATATTTTCTAAAATGCATAATAAACCACAAGATCAAGCAAAAAGGTGCAAGTTCAGACCCCGGTACACATGAATACAAATACACAAGAATTACACAAAGGGTAAAGAGAGGAAAAAAAAGATACAGTCAAAATTGCATGAGAAAAGTTTAAGTAAATGTACAATTAGTGCAAAGAAATAAGTTTCAGAGGTAGATCAAATTGGTATCTAAATTGCCAGGCAAATACAATGTAATAAATTAACAAGTGAGTATGACTGTGCAAACGGTTATTGGACAAATAACAGTAGATAAAATACTGAAAATAAAATGCTGTGCGAGTCAGTGTGTACAAAGACGTCATGGGACAAAAGTATATGCATTTCACAGTACTGTACTGTACTGTACTGTCCTGTACAAAGACAACAATGATTGGTTGATAAAATAGACATTGTTAAAAGGGTTCAAAATTAACTATTTCATCCACCAGCCAAACGCCTAGTGAATGTTCAAATTTTACCAGCCACTCAAAAGATTACTACAGTTTTTTTGGCTGGTGAGTGAAGTTAATCTACCTAACATAATCTAATATGGTTAGCCTGGAAAAATCCAGACCCAAATCCAGAGGACATATGGGTCTGGCTTCGAGTAATGAAAATGACCCAACTCGAGGGGCGGCACAAGCATGCATTTTAAAATCTCAAGGTACGCAATTGGATAACACTACGACCAATCACCAGTGGTTTTTCTAAGCCCCTATGGCGGAGCTAACTGGTAGATAAAACTGTTGCCGTATCAGGTCGCAAAACAGCAAAAACGTCCGTTTATAAAAAAGGAACGATTCGAGCGCCGTCTTCTGTTCCTCTTTTAGACAAAAAGCCAAGTCTAACTAGTTCATTGTAGTGGCCAACGTCGTTTTAAACAACTGGTGTTAATCCATAGCGATCTTACAATGTTTACTAATGACTTCGAGGTCGCAGCGCTGTCGTGTCCTCATCTGTTTAACACACCTCTGGCACGCCTATATCAGATACACCGATGTGATTGGTGCAGCTCGGTAACAAGGGCCCAGTTAATGAGCAGAATTACTCGGTGCCAGAGTAACTTGCTGAGCAAATTCAAATTGTGCTCTCGCGAGAACTCTGGATTTCCAGGGTATAATATGGTTGTATATGGACAACAATATTTTACCAGCGTTTGGCTGGTAAATGGTGCTAATTTAGAACCCTGATTATTAACCCCACACTGTGGAAATTCCTATGCTACACCATCTCTAAATGATAAAAACATATGCAATTAGCAGCGTTATGAAAACCGCATTTTCTGCATGTTTTGTTACATTTTGTTTGCACAGACGCACCATGTCGAAATGTATATGGATGACCTGATGTAATTTTTAGCTAGCTAGCTTAGTAGCCCACATAAACAGAGGTAAAAAAACAAACTTATATTTACCTTACACTCGAAATTCATCCATCATTTTGTCCTTTTCACGAAACACCTCGGAGCAAAACAATGGCGGTATGTAGGGAGAGGAAAACCGGAAAAGCTACATTTTCGGAAGGATGTATTAACCTGACCAATCACAGTCCTTGCGCTCTTCGTAGCCTCGACGGGCAAGTTACATTTTTGGAGAGGTGCACGTCACTCGACGGCGGAGGGTATGGCGGAGGGTCCGCGTTGACGCAGAGAGGTCTACGTGGGTACGCCGTCGATTTGACGCAGAACCATAAAACAGGCTTTAGTGTGATAGTGTTTTTCTTGCCAGGAATTTGCCTGCTGACATCATCTCCTAGGTAGAACTGTACTACAGCTCTCTTGTTTATTTCGGTTAAGCTTGTTTGTCGAGCTCTGTTTTGTGGCTTCCAGGCTTTGTATGAAAAACTGATCCTCTGCTCGCATAACTTTTTGAATTTGTATTTCTTTATCAGCTTTCCTGTCAGTATATTTACAACCCCCTGTTTGGCTTTGTCTGCTTTGTACTTTGCTTTTAGATCCCCCAAGAGAGCGTAATGGAAGTTTCGAGTTCTTCTAATTGATGAAGAGGCAGAACAGTCTTGTAGAGTGCTTCTCGTCTTCGTTCTTGGACTTTCAAGGTCTTGATTTTTATTCTGCAAACGGTGACAACGTTTCTTGTATTTGTGGTATATTCTTTTGTGCTTTTCTTTGTAGGCAGATACAAATGCTTTCACAACAGCCCAAAGAACATTAGTTTGGAAATGTGAGACTGGGTTTTTGTGAACTCATTTGTATTTACCGAGAAAACAGTAAGCACAGGGTTAGCAATGCAAGCTATTTGCACCTCCAGTAGGCTAGCATAGATGTAAATATAGCAATGAGAGCTCAGCTGACTGACATGAAAAACAGAATACTCACTTTATACTAAGGCATCTGTCACTGTAGGCTTTGGCTGGCGTTTTCAAATTAATCTTCGGGATCCTCAAATACGTTTCCAGGACACACCTGTGATCAAACCTGGGGTGCTTCTGGCGTTGCCATTTCCTCAGCAGATTCAGCAATTTTTTCAAGGAGAAAATGGCATTGCTAAAATTCACGACAGCAATAGGACTCTATCTGTGTCCATATGTGCACAGCGAGAGCACTGACACCACCAGTCTGCCCCAGCTCGTGTCTGCCCAGGCTCTTGCTCCTTAGCATCAGTCAGGTTTCACTCATCTACTGCAGTAGCTGCAAGGGCTCTTGTTCCTCGCTGTATTGCGGCTCTTTCTGGCAGCCACAAGCATTGGATTCATGCACCCGATCTTCAAAACCCCCTTCTTCCATATCATCTTCAAAACTACCCTCAGCCATTGTGGTTAGCCTACTAAAGTATTACTCAGTTTATTCCACAGAGCAATAGCCTGTTCGCTTGGCTTCAAGATGGCTGACAATTTTTGAAATTCTGGAAGTGAGGTCCCACCTCCTATGGGCGGGTTGAAAACATGCGGAAGTAGCTCCTCCTGCTGGTTGTAGTTTATAGCCTGTGTGCAGAAAAGCCTCAGATGACGCAAAATGACGATTTTTGCGTCATCTGAGGCCTTTTTCCCATACAACCAATACAGAGACTTCACATCCCAGGGGGGTATGAGGGATTGATCCCAGTTATTTCTAAAATACTACCAGGTTTCTACTGATATAAAGCTTAATGCTAATCGGTGAAGTATCCCTTTAAGTCGCACACACAGTGACTTGAGACTTGACTTGAGACTTGTCCTCAAAAGACTTCATACTCGACTCGGACTCGAGATGCGTGACTCTTGAACAATATTTATTTTTAGGAATGGTCTGATAAGCAGAATGTTATTTTCCTCTCCGCATTATAAAATACCTACGTAACCTAAGTACTATGTAATATGTGTGGGCATCCGCTGCGCGCGGCCATAAGTGAGAGAGGACAACACAAACATGTCGACAGCACCGGCATCTATTGTGCCATTCATCATAAGCTCTGGCTTTAAAAACGTCATACAACAAAAGAAGCGCTGCATGCAAAATATGTGCTATTACGATAAAGGATTCTGGTTCAACCACATCTAATTTTACCAGGCACCTGAAAACGCACCCTAATAGGTTAGCAAACATCTTTAACTCAGCATTGGCCATCTAACGTTAGCTAGCTTCTTGTTTTGGCTACGTCCAAGGCAAAGGTAGGTTACTCTGACTGTCATTCGCTAGATGTTATGAAAATATGAATGAGCGTTTGTTTTCTTGCCAAACTTGTGGTAGTTGATGAACGTAATCATTTACATTTTATAGTTAACGTTACACTGGACTTGAGATTCTGGGGGATGTGTTGACTTACCGTAGTTTATAAGCTATCATTAGTTGTAGACGCAGTGCACATTACATGGTTGTGCTTTTTACCATTATTATTGCTAATAATTTTAGAATACCTGTCTAATAATTGACCTTGTTTTTGGCAGCAATAGTGTTTTAGTGTTTTGCATTTTGCTACAATTTGTTTTATACAGTTTGCACTAATTGGGAGGAGGATGTTAATTATGGCACGGTGAGGTATAATATTTTCTGTATTAAGTTCTCATGGCCCCACATAGCCTGCACAATAGGAGGCAAGGTCTGTCATTATGATTCAGCAACAGACAAGCAAATTCTTTCTTCTTTAGTACCTCAATATTTGGTGTGAACTATCCTGTATGTCCATGTTATAAGGCAAAATATAGTTATTAAAGGAATACTTCTCGGCTGGACTGATTAATATATATTTGAAATGGGTCTTTCATGTATTAGAAATGTTATAAAGTTAATAAGTTGGTGCCTTCTAGTTCAAGAAAAGCCAGAAAATGTAGTTTGGGTGAAATTGGATGAAATACAACAACTCCCAGAATTTACTTGCTTCAGTGCTCTACGAAGCCACTCCCAAGCCACGCCTACTGGTTAGAGAGGCAGGAGTAATAGAGCTCAACAGTCCCACCCCTCGTCCGAGAGAGCTTGGGTTCCGGAAGTAAATTTCCCATTCATTTCTCCCGTTGACTTCTGGAAAAAATCTGTATATAAGGAGTTTTAGACCATGCCTTAGGCTAACCAGCTACGACGTGACTCATAAGCACACATAATATAATTTTGAGTGAAAAATCGAACCGCAAATCCCAAAAAAGTCAAAGGTACAAGACTGTGTACATATTTTTTATTCCGAGTAAAGGAACTACTCATCCCATAAAACATTGCGAGTGTTATCTTTCCGCCTTTACATTACTTTAAATTACCTAACTTTAGCTAATTTCACTTACACAATGTCATCCTTGAAATATGATGTAATCTACAGCTCAGTAAACGTACTTACAGTTCTCTAACTATCCATACTTTTTGCTACGATACAGGCGTACGACTCGGGCAGCCTGCCAGAGTTGGAAACGCAAAGCTTTTTTGTGGGCTCAGAAAAAATGTTCATGTTAACCGCGAGTTTGTCTCCATGACATCATGGATTTCCACCAATCAGAGGCATCACTGCTGATTTAGGATTGTGGGTAATGAAGTACTTATACAAGACATCGCAAATAAAATATGTTTATTTTAAAACAAGGTTGGTGCCCCATGTACTTTTGGCGTCTACATGAGCATATACAAAAGCTTAGTCATGTCGTAACTGGTTTTTAAGTCTACCATCGACGGCGACGATTTTATGGCTTATACTCGAATTGTCAATGGAGAAAATGTATTGTATTCTTACTTCCGGAGTCGGCTGTGGGCGGGACTGTTGAGGTCTATTTAAATCCAACACCCTTGCCCGGCCTTACACTCATGTACAGTAGGTGGCAGTATATGCACCTTTCAAGTCGTTTGCGATCTGCCATTAAAAACTCACAGAAGAAAACGTAAGTTTCCATACAAGGAAGAGAAGTATTTTGCAGTTTCTGCGGGCTTACCCACCAACTAACCAACCAACGTTTTGAAGAGGACACCGATATGAAACCATCGGGTACAGTAGTAAACGCATTTGCCTATTTCTGATCACATAGTTACACGTAGTGATATCGTTGTTTGCAATAAAACAGCAAAGTAACGTTAGATATATAATTACTTGTAAGTTGTATACAAGTTGGCCAAATTAGCTGTTAGCTACAGTATTGAGCTTCTGAGTTAGGCCTACCAGTACCCCGCAACTGCCTGTTGCCGTATATTTGATGGATATAAGAAGAATGCACTACCTTTGTCATAGTGTACCCATGTACAATGAGATTAAAGCAAAATCTTTTTCAGTGTGTTAACATTTACGTAAAGAAATGTAATGGCAAGGAATAAGTAGTGCAAAACAAGGATAATACTGTTGGTCCACAGTTCTGAGACGTTATATTACATGTATATAAAATAGAAAGGTAAAAATTGATTATATATAGTTTGAAGTAATGAGTGATCGAATACAGGATGGTGACCAGTGAGGTGCCCCATTTTTTGTTCTTTCGTATTGGCAGTAATCGTTTTGTGGACTGCATAATGGAAAAAACGTCTAGCAAAGTCGACTCTTAGTTCAGATTTTATGTTTAATTATATTAAACATAACATTGTAAGACTAGTAATACAATATTAACACACTGTACATAGCTGTCCATATGGTTCACACTGAATATCCATATTTAAAAACATTTGTTTTTCTTACTGTTATACTGCATGTCTATATTATACTTACTGCTAATATAATATACTACTATATAATATACTGCTACTACATAGCACATATCTGTACATGTTGTTAATACATGGATCATGATATTACATAGCCATATTTATTCTGCTGTTTATAATTTAACTGCTGACACAGTAATCTATTTAATTTCTTATCATTTACAGGACAACCACACGTTTTCAGCTAGAGATCCAAGCAGCAAGAAAACCTTCTCACCACCCAGTTTATAGACCCATCATAGGAGGCTGCTACGACTTTCCAATAGCACCTCAATCATGGCACCTAGCTCATATTGTCTTCCCTGAGTCCTCTTAGTCTTCACCTAAGTTTATATATTTTTCATGCTTTGTTTTTGTATCGTGCAGAACATTATTACATGCATCATTTTTTGCAGGAGTCTCCAAACCCTTCCATGGAGGGCCAAGTGTATGCCGTTTTTTGCTTTTACCTTGTACAGGGCTGATGAAGTAACTCACTAAATTGGTTAGGACCAGGGTTCAAAATGAACTTTTTCATCCACCAGCCAACCGGCTAGTGAATGTTCAAATTTTACCAGCCACTCAACTGATTACTATTGTTTGGCTGGCCAGTGAAGCAACTCTACCAGCCACATGCATATTTTACAAGCATTTGGCTGGTAAATGGTGCTAATTCTGAACCCTGGTTAGGACCTCCCCTCAGCTGGCAGTGTGAGGCCTAATTTGGCTCTAATTGAAGGGAAAGACCAAAACCAGCATACACTAGGCCCTCCAAAGTAGGGTTTGAAAACCTCTGTTTTAATGTGTGCACTTGACTATGGTGGCACAGTATTTTTCCTTTGAAAATAATAACAAATAAATTTCATCTTACACTGTACTCCTGTGTACACCAAAGTCATATATTATAGACTTGTTGAGGAGGCTGAATGGTTACTGTCACTGATTTAGCTGAAATCATAATTTCTATAGGTAAATACATACTCTAATGCAGTGCTTCCCAAACCTCACCTGGAGGACAACCAGACAGTTCTTTTGTTTGAACTACCTGCTGGGTCACACATTTGATTCAACTTGTCCAATAATTAACAAAGTGGTCCTCAAACCCTTCCATGGAGGGCCTAGTGTATGCTGGTTTTTGGTCTTTCCCTTCAATTAGAGCATAATTGGGACCTAGACTGCCAGGTGAGGGGAGATAGTAACCAATTAGTGAGCTACTCCATCAGGCTTCTACAAGGTAAAAGCAAAAACCTGCATACACTAGGCCCTCCATGGAAGGGTTTGAGGACCACCGAATTAACATGTCCTCGACTTTGGTTCTGGTGATTCTTGACGGCTACAGCTAAACTCTGACACTTCTGGTGGTCCTCTAGGAGATGTTTGGGAACCACTAATGTCTAACACAAACCACAAGTAATGCGAGTTCAACATTTTAATTAAACACAACAGCTTCAGCAGTAGCCGCAGTATTTCCATTGAAGAGCTGGATCTGTCTGTCTTCCAGGAGCTATTCCATAATGTGACAGCAGGCTATTAGGAGATATTGTCTACAGAAAAATCAGAAAGAACAATGTTAGAGAGAACTGTATTCAAAGATTCCATTCTGTTTCATTCTAATTCTATTTTGATCAGTTTTGGGAATGTTACTTAAAAAAAGTAATTAGTTATCGTTACTCACTACTTGTTCCAAAAGGTAACTGAGTTAGTAACAGAATTACTCTATAATGAAAGTAAATCGGTACCAGTGTAAGTAACTATTTGTGTTACTGTTAAAAATGTTTTGTAGATGCGTGTGTCGTTGTGAGATGCTTCATTAAATTAGAGTTTCTTACAATGGATGTCAACAAAGTCTTCGCTCCTGCACATAATGTACACATTACATGCACGTTCTTGCCTTTGACCACAATGAATTTGAAGCTTCTATCTCTACCTTGAAAATGTCAACTTTTCTTTGGATTGCTCCTGACTCGCCTTCATCGAATCTGTTTAGCTTTTGTTTGTATGGGTGTGTGTGGCGCGTGGGCTGGCATGTGTGTAAAAACATGATTGGCTACCATGAAACATGACTCTGCATTAGTCAATCATAATCGTTATCATAATCTCTTATTAAACCACCTCCTCACTAGCTGTGAGCTAGGGGTGCGTTTGGATTACACAGTTTATTCAATCAATGCATAGTAACGCACCGAATTTAACGTCCAGTAATGTTAACGGCGATGTAACGATGGGAAAAGTAATTTTAGATTACCCTGTTACTGAAAAAATAACGTTGTTAACTAGCATTCCAAACACTGATTGTGATGCATGAGGGAAGCACTAACACTCAGCTTGACTGTTTCAAACAGATTATCAATCCATGAACTATTTTTTTAAACATTACCTGCAGATGTTAGTTACATCCAATTAAAACTACTAGAACATTAGCCTTACTTCACTGATCGGTTGTAGCAGGCGAGTCGACGTAAGGAAAACATTGACAAGTCTGGAAAATCTGGCTAGCTAACATGTCCTAAAACCACTGAAATAATAATCAAGATTATTTTGTACATTACAATTAAGTTGTACATTACAATTAAGTTAAAGGGATACTTCACCCTACACTGCAAAAAATGATTTTTAAGAAAGTAAAAAAGCCTTATTTCTAGAAAATTTGTCCTATTTTTAGTCTAAATAGAAAAATAATCTTGCCAAGCATTTTTTACATAAGTAAAACAGTCTTATTTTGAGAAGATATACCTAACTTTTTCTTAATAAGATTTACCAACTCATTTCAAGCTTGATTTAACTATTAAAAAGGTGTGGATATATGTTGCAAATTATCCCGGCAAAGGAACAAGCTTATCGTTCTTATTTTAAGATTGAGACCACTTGCACAATTTCTCAATTTAAGAATCTTAAGAAATGACAGCAATTTATATATTTTTATTATAAACATGACAAACATGAAAATACAGTTTAACATGACCCTTGACTGATTTGGATAAAGGTATTACACAGTTCAGTGTTGCCGACTACCATCTAAACAAATTATTTTCAAAATGTTCCATAACATTTCTGTAACTTTTAGCCATGACTGTTGCATTTATGAGCCACAGCTGTTGTATATTTGGTACTGACTACTGCAGACTGGGAACACTACACAAAAGCAGCAGTTTTGGAGAAACACAGACACAGTTGTCTAGCCATCACAATTTTGCCCTTAACAACGTCACTCCAATCCTTGTGCTTGCCCATTTTTCCTGCTTCTAAACACATCAACTTTGCGGACAAAATGTTCACTTGCTGCATAATATCCCACAATAATGAGATCATCAATGTAATTCACCTGTCATAATGTTATGGCTGATCAGTGTATTACAGTTGTGG
>JACXGM010037092.1:0-11204 GCA_016801145.1 Umbra pygmaea
GACCTACCTGTCCTGTGCCCCCTTGAACTGCCTGTCCTGTGCCCCCTTGAACTGCCTGTCAACGGGCTCCCAGCCCCCCTGCCTGTTCATTGGTCTCCTGACCTGCCTGTCCTAAGCCCTCCAGAACTGCGTGTCAACGAGCTCCCAGACCCCCTGCCTGTCCCATGGTCTCCTGACCGGCCTGTCCTAAGCCCTCCTGATCTGTCTTTCCCCGGGCTGCCTGAACTACCTGACCCCTGTTCCCTTGAACTGCCTGTCCCTGTACCATTGCCTGTCCCTGTTCTTGTGACATTGCCTACCCCTGTTCCAGTGACATTGCCTACCCCTGTTCCAGTGACATTGCCTACCCCTGTCACCGTGCCCTTGCCTGTCACTGTGCCCTTGCCTGTCACCGTGCCCTTGCCTGTCACCGTGCCCTTGCCTTTCACCAAGCCATTGCCTGACCATGACCCTTCCCTGGTACCTAACCCTGTCCACGAGCCTGCCCTAGGTCCCGAGTTAGTATCTGCCTCTGTGCCAGTGTTTGCTCCAGTCCCTGTGCCATTGTTTGCACCAGTCCCAGTGCCATTCCCTGCCCTCGTCCCAGGGTCATTGCCTGTCTCTGTCACTTATGACCCAGGGCCCTTCTCTGTCCCCTATGACCCCGAGCCTCCCTCTGTCCCTCCTGACCCCGGGCCGCCCTCTGTCCCTCCTGACCCCAGGCCGCTTTCTGTCCCTTATGACCCAGGGCCCCTATCTGTCCCGTATGACCCAGGGCCCCCCTCTATTCCTTCCGACCCCGAGCCTCCCTCTGTCCCTCCTGACCCCGGGCCGTCCTCTGTCCCTCTTGTCCCCGGGTCCCTTGTTTTGCCCACCCCAGTGTTGTGGGCATGGAGAGGGGGCTCTGTCACATCCTGGTAGGATGTGTCTGTTATTTCGGTTATTTGTGTTACTTTTTGCCCTTTCATGGTGTTTGGTTTTCTTGTTTATTGTCTCCTAGCCCCCCCTTGTGATATTTCCGTGTATAGTCATTCCCTGTTGTCTCCCTTTGCCACGCCTCTCTCTCCTTGGTCTGGGCAATTTACTCCTGGGTGTTGATAATTGACAGTACTCCTGTATCAGCTTGATTAGTCTATGTGCTACAGCCTTGTGTGATTATTGGTTTCTCCTCTCTATATTATGTGCCCAGACCAAGAGGAGAGTTGTTGGATTATTGTGGATTTTCCTCCCTGTCACTGTGTGTTCAAGTCTTCCGTGAGTGTTGTTTCCAGTAATCCTAGTGTCCGTTTAGTAAGTAAGTCTTTTTGTTTCAGTACTCTCAAGTTCCGTGTTCTTAGTTTCTTTTGTATTAGAGTGTCCGTGCCGCTAAAAGAGCACGAGGTGTATTTGTTTTGTTCCGTGTGTTTCCTGCCGGTGACTTGTTTTATGTTGCCTTTTTGGGGATTTACCAATAAATATCCCATGTCTCATTTTCGTCATACCGCCTCCGGTCTCTCTCCCTCAATCTCCACCACACAACATGACATTACCTCAAGATTGGATTATTGTAATGCTCTCTTTTCTGGCTACCCAGACAAAATCCTAAAAAAACTTCAGTTAGTACTTAACACAGCCGCCAGAATTCTGACTAGAACACCAAAATCGGAACACAATACCCCAATTCTAGCCTCTCCACACTGGCTGCCCATTAAGGCTAGGGCTGATTTCAAAGTTTTACTATTAATATACAAAGCACTACATGGACTTTCCCCTACTTATCTTTCTGATTTGGTGCAACCATACATACCCACACGTACATTACGTTTACAAGATGCCAGCCTTCTTACTGTTCCTACAATTTGTAAACAAACAGCTGGTGGAAGGGCTTTCTCATATAGAGCTCCAATTCTGTGGAATGATCTGCCAACCCATGTGAGAGATGCAGACTCAGTCTCAACATTTAAGTCTATGCTGAAGACTCATCTCTTCAGTAAGTTCTATGGTATAGTGTAGTCTGGCCCAGGGCGCTAAAAGTGAACGGCGGCACTGTTAATGAACTGCCCATGCTGGCTTGCCTGGTAGGCTCCCCTCTCTCTACTGGGATATCCTCACCCCTATGCTACCCTGGCAGTGGTACGGTCTGTTGGTGCCCCTTTGGAGGTGTGGTCTTGGCAATGTGGGTGGGTCGGAAGCATGCCTGCTTGCTCCTGCCCGAGGCTTCCTTGTGCAGGACCACGTCTCTCGTCCCCCCTAGGGGTTTTTCCTAGCCACTGTGCATCACTTGTGTTGCTTGCTTTTGGGGGTCTCGGGCAGGGTGTCTGTCAAAGCACTTTGTGACAACTGCTGTTGTAAAAAGGGCTTTATAAATAAATTTGATTGATTGATAGCCCATCTATCTATCTATCTGCTCCGCCAGACAGAGACATTGACAAGAATATCAGGTTTAACATGATTTTGTTCTGTTTATGAATTACATAACTACAGAACATAATTACAGAACATATTTGAGTGTTCTTTTTGCAAACATGTCTTTATTTGCATTTACGTTACAATCTTGTTTTATTTTGTTTGTTTTTCACTAGAGGCTGTTGATTTTAAGAATGGCTTTGTGAAATCTTCATATTATTAATGAGAGGCAGTATTTCGATTTTGTTTACACGCAGTTTCACACACTTTCTCATGTTTCATCCATCTGCCGACAGTGTCGCCATTTCTCATTTCACCCATTTTTGTGCGTACGCCTGGGTCAGATTTTCCGTGAAGGACAGCATATTTTCCTGTGAAGTTTGCTTTTTATAAAAAGTATGTCTTCTTTTGTGCATACGCCAGGTTTATAAATGAGGCCCCTGTTCACTTGACTGAACTGTAGACATTGTTGTCTTCATGTCACCTATGACCAGCCAATCAGAAATATATACTCTTGTCAGTCCCCTCCTGCTTAAACCACGTACACGATAGCTGAACGAGTGATATTTCAGATGTTCCATTGCGGCAGCCATCATTGTAATTGTCTGCTTCAACCAATGACAGTATATAGCTTCACTATCGTCATCATGTAAAGCCTGCCTCAATGGTTGCGATTGGTGCCTCGATTTGGAAATGGGCTTGAATTATCTTTTGGCCAGACTGACTGGCAGAGCAAATCTAAAATTTGCCAGAAGTCTGTCAGGGTTCTCCCATGTAAATGGAAATGGTCAGAGGCCTAAACATTTTTATATGAGTGTATGTCTGATATAGTAATAATAATAATGCATTTATTTTGAATTGCCTTTCAAGAAACCCAAGGACAATGAACAGCAATGAGAGACAAATAATAAAAACACCACATAAACAGTACTAATATACAAAAGGATAATAAGGCATAGCTAGAGCTGAGGGAGGAGCAAGCTATTCTGAGTGGTAAGCCAAGCTGAACAAGTGGGATTTAAGTCTGGTTTTGAATGTGGAGTCTAAGTTGCATGCGGCTGAAGGAAGAGAGTTCCATAGTTTGGGGGCAGCATCACTGAAATCCTGGTCCCCCATTGTACAGAGTCTAGTTTTTGGAATGGTAAGAAGTCCAAAGTCAGAGGAGCAGAGACTATGGGAGGGTGCGTGTATTAGGAGTTCAGAGAGGTAAGAGGTCCCCATTGCAGTAGTCCAGATGTGATGTTACAAAAGAGTGTATGAGTGTGTCTGCTACCTGGTCAGTGAAGGAAGGGTGGAGCCTGGATATGTTCCGGAGGTGGAAGAAGGCAGATTTAGTGACAGCCATGATGTGGGGCTGAAATGAGAGAGTGGCGTCAATGATGACACCCAGATTTCTGACCTCAGAGGATGGCCAGTTGGAGTAGCCATCATTCGACATCACAAGATTCCCCCCCATCTTAAGAAGAGCCCTAGGATCCGTCAGCGTATGAATGGAAGTAAAGACCATGGCTGCGAATGATCTCACACAGCGGTAGCATGTATATGATGAACAACAGGGGTTTAAGCACAGAACCTTGTGGCACACCTTGGTTGACCGGAGCAGAGGGGGATTTAGAGGTCCCAAGAAACACAAACTGCTTCCGGTCAGATAGATAGGATCTGAACCAGTCAAGTGCAGTTCCAGTTACCCTGCCCAAAATGTATACGTTCCAGGAGGATGGTGTGGCAGACGGTGTCAAAGGCAGCAGAGAACCAGGAGGATGAGAATGGTAAAATGGTGGGAGTCACAGCAGCAATGAGGAGGTCATTGATTACTTGGATCAGGGCAGTTTCAGTGCTGTGCTTGACTCAGATATCACATGTTGTGTGGTATTGAAACAATCCAGAAGAGACAAAAACTCAGCAGAACATGCAGATCTGTCTGCAGAAGCGTCATGCACCAATTTTTTTCAAGGGGGCACAATACACACAAACATGTGCCCACAAATACAGATATTAAAAAGAAAATCCAATTGGCTCAAACATCTGAGGGGGCACGTGGTATTGGTTATAGGAAGGAGCTTCACTTGAAAGTCTATGCGATATATAATTGCAAGCCCCCCACCCCGACCCACAGAACGAGGCATCTGTTGGTACGGTTGTGGTGTGTTTTGTTTAAGTACCATAAAGTCATTAGGCTGCTGCCAAGTTTCTTTTAAACAC
The DNA here is from genome assembly GCA_016801145.1 of Umbra pygmaea. Classification (NCBI taxonomy): domain Eukaryota; kingdom Metazoa; phylum Chordata; class Actinopteri; order Esociformes; family Umbridae; genus Umbra; species Umbra pygmaea. The sequence goes on from JACXGM010037092.1 coordinate 4,567, forward strand.
AACACATCAATATCTTTATCAATTATAACATCATAAACGAGTGGTGATTTGTTGTTAAGAGAATGGGTGTTCAGCAGAGCAGACGAGGTGGAGTTTTTAATGGCAGAATTGGTAGGATGATGTAAAAAGATAACAACTTCATGTAAAGTTTTAAGTTGGTGTTGATTAATACCTTTCCCTCATTTATGACTTTTTGGGGGGAGTCGGTTGCTCGCCCAGGATGAATGAATATTGCAGTTCCATGACTCACTGTGTACATATTTCTGACGAGAGCCCCAGTGAAAGCAGGCCACCCGGCGAATGATTCCGAGGTTGCGATGCTCATGTAGGAAGAGGGGGGCTTTAGCCCATGCAGCCTGAAGACCATACAGTTCAGCAGAGGAATACTTTGTTGCCGAGACATTGGCTGAATGAGATCAGTAGATGGGCCGGGGATAGAGTGAAATCCTATAGCAGAGAAACCAAGGCAGCAGATGTTTAGTCTATACGGTTCTCACTGTTCAGTAACTGTGCAATCAAAACTCACACAAAGAACAGAGTTGGTATATCCAGCCAGAAGAAACAGCAGATAAAATAAATGTGACATAATTTAGCGAGTCACAATAATTTACAATATATTTCCACATTAAAGTGATGTACTGTGTAATATACTGTATGTGAATGTATGTATGAGATTATATAATTAAATAACATAGAAATACTACTACATTTTTCTTGCCTTATGTCAGGTAACAATTAGCCTAGAGTCTACAAATTTAAACAAGAATGAATGATAATGTGTGGGATATTGATGTTACAGTATATACAGTATATGTGGAATAGGGGTATGACATGTATGTCAATTAAATATGTGGTAACATCTTTTTTAAATGTATGTCACATTTAAATATGTAATTAACATATATGGTAATATATTTTAAAATATATGTTACTATTGCTCGATTTCTGTATGGGACCACTTATATTAAATATATACAAACAAGCTTTCCCCACATCTCCTCTGTAAGACTTGCCCTCCTGTCTATATAATTATTTGTAGGCTCATCAGGTAGGCTTGCACTAGGTTAGTCAATGTGTAAAAGGAAATTCTGAGAAGAAAGAAAAGGTTAGAGGCTGTAGGATCTGCCTAGAGAGTAATTTTCATTTCTGTTATAGTTTTACATGGATTTTGTGATTACATTTTATGACAGTGTGGACTCTCTTTTACAGTGTTTTACAATCACGTTGCACAAAGTTCTGAATCTTGGTGTCATTTTTCGAAACTCACAACCAATGATCAAAATGCACATTTTTCAAAACTAACATTTTTTCCAATTGCTTGGATATAATACACATTAAATTAAAATAATTTCTTAATTACACAAAAATCACAAACGAACTTAAGATAAAATAATTATCATTTCAATATGCAAATTACACATTACATCTGAGATTTTATTACAATGACCTAACCACCAATTGATACATCTGCTCAAAATGATTTTTTTACTCTGAATGCATAGTTGTATGGAAACTGACAAACTGCCCACTCCTTACTGATGATTGATTTCACATTGTGGTTTGAGTATAATATTGAATTAGTGGTATCCACCTACAACTACATAGCGATAACATGAAGCCGTCAGTTGATCCAGGTCACGTTAGAGGTTAAGGAGTGGGTGGCTGAAGACGAGGAAGACATGTCGGTCAAAGGAATGGCAGGCAACAGGCATCGTTTCTGAGAGGTGGTCGTAGGCGTCCTCATAGAGAATGGCTTAGGTTTCACCAGAGAATCCTCGTGTGGTTGGATGAACCATGTGCACACCCCTCGTCAACCGACAGGTCTATACAAGGAGTTGCGGTGATGCCTACATAACAGGATTAGAGAGGGAATTTGGAAGGGAGGAAAATCTGGAAAAAAATAAATAAATAAATAGTTTTGTTTGTTTTTGTTTTACAAGGCAAGTTGACTAAAAACATTTTTTCATTTTCAGCAACAGCCTAGGGAGAAGGGAGGAGGGTAATGAATGAATGAGCCAATTGAAATGTGGGAATGATTAGGTTGCCATGATGGTATGAGGGCCAGATTGGAAATGTTTCCAGGACACCGGGGTTAACATCCCTACTCGAATAGTACCAAGGGATCTTTAGTGACCTCTGGACACGCCGTTTAACATCCCATCCGAAAGACGGCACCCTTCGCAGGGCAGATGTCCCCATCACTGCCCTGGGGCATTGAGAATAATCTTTTGAACAGAGGGAAGAAATCCCCCCACTGGCCCTCCAACTCCACTTCCAGCAGCATTGGTCTCCCCTCCAAGGACTAACCAGGCCCAACCCTGCTTAGCTTTAGATGCAAACCAGCAGTGGAATTCAGGTCCCTATGCTACTAGTGACTGTTTGCAATGAGAACCTGCATGCACTAAACATTACTCTTCTCTTTATTGTCAAATGGCTGTATATTGCATACCAATGTGTGACACAGAGTAGGTATTGTGACTAAATGTGTAATTTTCCCTGCAGAATAGAGACTAGGCCAAATAGGGGAGGCAGAGCCAACATTTGAACTGACCAACAAGAGCAAGCAGTGGTCAATTTGGTTCAGGCCAGATTTTCGCTTTCCAGACATTCAGAAGCACATCTTGGACAAAGGTGACTTGTTTAACAATTTGAAACCATAAGATTGCTGAAAAGGCTCCCGGTGTCTCTAAAACAGCTATACCATGTTCCTTTTGAAAGAAATGCAGACTGAGCAAAGCAACTGAGAACTGAGTATGTTCAGGTATCTTCAGTTTCAAAATGCCTGTTGTGTAATATTCAATTCCACAAAAATTTGACATTATACAAATCAGTAATTCTCTTTCCAAAATGTGTTTTGAGAGGGTGATGGAGCTGAATGCTGAAGAAAACCATGACAAAGTCATCTTTTTGGATGAGCCAGTCTTCAACCTGACCGAGACAAAGAGGAGAAGATGGAGTTTCATTGGCCAGAAGGCAACCATCAAAGTATCCGGACAACGTGGGGCCAACAAAACCATGTGTGGCCATATCGGAAGATGGTGTGGTGGGACCTCTTATTGGAACACATAATGCAGCTCTCCTTGTATCCTTCCATAATGAGCTAAATCAGGTCTGTAGAGCTGATAGTGTGACCTACATCATTGTGTGGGATAATGTCAGGTTCCATCATGCTCAAAGGGTGCAAGCATGGTTTTTATCCACAATTCAGCACCCTGGTTTTACCCCATACTCTCCTTTGGAGGTGGAAAGAACAGTATATGATTGGCGCCCTAATGGACAAGTCATGACGCATGTAATGACATCATGGCAGACCAGTGTCAGGCCTGGATTCACCATGCCCGATGATTTTTCCCAAAATGTTTGGCTAATGAAAACATCCATTGTCATGTGGATGAGAACCTGTGGCTAAGGTTTGATGAAAATATAGAATACAGTAATCAAACCTTTATTTTGTTTTTTTACTGTAAGCTAGGTGAGGAAAACTGCAGTTGACGGTTTACTATTTGTTTGTTTACGGTTTTTATTTCATCAATACATTTCAGATTTTGGACAATGACTCCACTGTGTTCGGTAGTGTAGTGCAGGGTAAACCCAGGTATACGGCGTATACCCACTTCTTTTTCAGTCGACATTGCGTAAACCCACTTCTAAATTCCCTCTGATGTGCATAATTTAGTAGCTAATCAAATCTCATGTGAAAAAAAAACAGTAAAAAAGTGATGCAGTGATCCATTGATTCCCCCAAGCGCACACACGATATTGGGCTAGGCGGGTACGGTCAATCTGACAATGCCCAACGCACCATGGTAAAGATAGTTTGATATTTGATATTTAACAGATTTTCGGACATTCAAAGTTCAATAGCATGCAAGCGCTATAAGCTGGAATCCTCATTTTACTGTACTTTAAAAAGAAAAAATGTTTACAACATTGCACTGTTCTTGTTTTCCCGATTCTAACCAAAGATAGACAATAAGACAAGATATTATTTGTAGCATTGTAGGCACTCTGCGCTTAGCCAACGCACGTTGGTCACACAACCTAGATAATTCATATCAATGTAGTATCCTTGAAAGGGATTGGCCACACATTGCACACCATTTTGTTTATTAAATAACTGTTGTAAACTTTTTAACAAGTTTATATAAGTGCAAATAAGGCTTTGAAATTCAATACTTTCAAGTTTACATGACCTAGGACTAGGTAGTTCAAATCAAGGTAGTATCTTTCAGAGTGACAGGCCACACATTACATAGACTGTATTATTCATAAACAAGTTGATATAAGTGCTAGAAACACTTTGAAATAGATTTGAGGTCACATGACCTAGGTAATTCAAACCAAAGTAGTAAAAACAGCATTTGTTTGAGTGAGCCATTATGCAAGATATTTTATTACATGACTTCAAGTCCAAACATTTACTTCCCAGTGTAGCGGATGGCCTTCTGAGATCTACTCACCAACCTGAAAATGTAATCATATTTGTCAATTGTAAAATTATATATTTTTGTTATAATTTTTTCATTAGTCACTAAGGATTAGTTGGACTAAGGAATAGTCACTCAGAACTCATGATTATTTAGTTCCTCCTATAGTCTGTGGGCCAGTATTAATTGCAAAAACTGCACCTCTTCTGTGGATAATATTAATTTCATAATGATCCTTTCTCTGTGAAGTTAAACAGCAAAAGTCAAGTGATAATGTGTCAATGTTTATAACATAGAGCGTTCTTCCTTTCCTGGGACGCTTAAAAAAATATTGGGGGCACAAATTAAGAGTATACCCACTTCTCCAGGCACCACTACACCACTGACTGTTTCTGTGGTGTTCTCTATTAATACTTTTACAGTGATGTATTTACACATAGTAAACGTATCACATTTTTAAATTTTAAATTTTGAATAATTGTACGGAAAACCACATAGTGAAACTTTTGATATCTTATGTGTGCCAGGACCGAGGGTGAATCCAAAAGCAGATGAACACGAGGATAACAATAATATTTATTGAAATAATGAGTTCAAGGTTATGGTAAGTAGTACTGGATAAATGTGACCAGTAGTGTTGAAACCAGGTGAGTGAGATCCTGGAAAAAACATCCAGGTAACGGAAGACCAGGTAAGCGTAATCTCGATGGAAGGGTACCAGGTATGTATGTCCACAGGAACGGAAGACGGGAGTTCCAGAAGGCAGGTGAGGGCTTTGGATTATCAGCACAGATGGATACTGGAAATTAAGGCACAGAGAACCAGGGTTAGCAAAAAATAACTAGGAAACATAAAGGCACAGCACTCAGACTGGCAATACAAAATGTTCAAAGTAACATAAAGCACAGTGCTCAGACTGGCTGTCAGGATTTGTGGCACGAGAATTTATCGCACTTGATGTTACAGTAATCCGTCAAAGGCTGACTGCCATCAACCCCTAATAAAGGGAGGGTGGCAATCAGCCCAGGTGTGGCAAAGGTAGCAGGTGTTCGGGATTGTGTTGATGGGACTAGTGCTCAGGGACGGGTGCCTTCAGGAGTGCAGGGGAAGACGGGAACTGGTGCTCAGGAACTAACAAACAAACACAGAAACAGACCAGACACACACAATGGAACCAGGAACAGGGAAATTATATACAAGGAAAGGGAACAGCTCAGGAGGGTGGGTTCGTGACAATGTGTGGGTGGTCTAAATGAATGTTCCTATGGTATTTCATGATAAATTATTTGATTCTGCAAGGGCAAGGTTCTGCAAGGGCAAGGTTTCTTTAAAGATTTGAATGCACAATGCAATGTTTTGAACATTAGACAGCATGTGTTACAATTTATGAAAATGTTGAGTTTTGTGTATAGAGTTTTGAAAAATGACATTGAGGTTCTGAAATTAGTTAATAAGTGATTGTAAAAATCTTTAGAAATGTCACTCTAGTAAACCATAGAGGGTGGAGTAATGTAATGAACGTGAAACTAAAGAAATTAATCCACACGACCCTATCAAAGCACAATGGTTTTATGTTTTTCCCATAAAATAGAATGGATAGAATGGACATTGAACTGTTTGGCATGATCATTCGATTAGTACACAACAAAATGGTGATTGTTGTTAGTTGTCACGGTGACAACACACAAATCCGTTTAATGTGGAAGTAGGCCCCTAGATCTATGCAATGGAATAGTACACATAAAAATGACTGCCGCTCTGAACATTCTGCTACATTGATTTGTATTGGAATGTCCTTTCTATCCAGTCAATTTCTATGGTTTTTCCCTATGTTCCATTACTTTAATTTGCTGGGGAATAGAATCAATCAGATGTCTAAACTGAGGTATTCTTCTGGATATATGGAGTGCTCACTGTATATTGTCCGGTGTTCTGTTGAATCATAGCAGGATATTAGCCCTTGGATTACACCTCAGAAATAATTGCCTGATGACTTCTTGTTGTCCAGGCCCGAAGTCCACCTGGTTGTGTTGGTGGTCCAGTGTCAGCCTGACAATTCCTGCTGTTATTCTCCACAGCCCACCTGGTCATTGCTGCCCAAGTCTACCTGGTTGTGCTGCTGACATGGTTTCTGCCTGAACTCTCTGGCCACAGCCCACCTGTAGTCACAGAGTCACTGGTAATTTTACAGCGTCAAAGCATCATGTCTCC
>JACXGM010037093.1:0-11335 GCA_016801145.1 Umbra pygmaea
TGATCGCTGGTTCAACAATTCACTGAACAAGGTGGTTATACCACGGCTAGTCACACTATAGAATTTGCGTACACGAAGTCAGACCAGACGTGAGATTTCATCGCAGCCTACGATCACGTTCAAATTGATAAATCCCTTGCTTTGCGTAAGAATCGCCGTACGCCCGTCGTACGCCTGTTTTAGGTCGTACGCACGTTTCGTAAATGAGGGCCCTTGTGTTTTCAAGGTGAGCGCTACCATCAGTCCTGTGTCATGCCAACAGTAAAGCATCCTGAGACCATTCATGTGTGGGTTTGCTTCTCAGCCAAGGAAGTGGGCTCACAATTTTGCCTAAGAACACAGCCATGAATAAAGAATTTTACCAACACATCCTCTAAGAGCAACTTCTTCAAACTATCCAAGGACAGTTTAGGGATGACCAATGGCTTTTCCAGCATGATGGAGCACCTTGCCATAAGGCAAAAGTGATAACTAAGTGGCTCGGTAAACAAAACATTGAAATTTTGGGTCCATGGCCAGGAAAATCCCCAGACCTTAATCCCATTGAGAACTTGTGGTTGCTCATCTAGAGGCTGGTGGACAAACAAACCCAAAAATTGTAACAAATTCCAAGCATTGATCATTTAAGAATGGGCTGCCATCAGTCAGGATGTGGCCCAGAATTTAATTGACACCACGCCAGGGCGGATTGCAAAGGTCTTAAAAAAGAAGAGTCAACACTGCAAATATTGACCTTTGCATAAACTTAATGTAATTGTCAATAAAAACCTTTGACACTTATGAATACATGCAGTTATACTTCAGTATAGCATAGTAACTACTGACAAAAAGATATAAGAACTGAAGCAGCAAACTATGTGGAGACCAGTACTTCTAAAAAATAAACTCTCAAATACTCTCAAAACCTTTGGTGGTAATAATGCAGGTACACATTTTCAAGGTCAATAAACTTTTATTTCTAAAGAATATTTAACACTGGAACTGGAAAACATTTTAAATATCCACAATAAATGACCAAAACACCAAAAAACAATAAATAAAATGGACTCTGTCTCTGTTAACAAAAAATGCACTGGAATAAAAACCAAAAACAATCAAAAACAATAAATTAAATGGAAATTAAAAACCACAAACAACAAACAACTTGTAAAAATTATTGAGCAGATTTTTATTTATCATGTGATTAATTGATTTATTGCATATTGTGACAGGCCTAGCTGTGAGTCCCAGTCATACATATGGTAGTCTCTCAAGCCAGACAGCTACGCCATATTTGAATGGCTACAGTATATCTGGGCAACTTCGCGTGACATTTTGAGCACAAGGGAGGGACAGGAAATTTACCAAGGAAAAGGAATGCTACTGCCATTCTGCTACTGCTTCATAAAAAGATGAGCACAGTTCCTGACAAAGTTTCCACCCCTCCTACACAAACTTGTGATTGGTTGTAAAATCTGTTTGTCTGAAGAGAACACTCACCAGATTTGTTTTTTCTCTACTTCCGAATATGCAAAAAAAAACACTAGCATTCTTACCAGACCTTGTGTTGTTACACACGAGACAATACATATGGCAACACTGTGGGTCACAGCCATTAATATGGTGTGTTGTGGGCGTCAGATGGCTCATGGCTCACCAGTCAGGCTGGTAGTCGTAGGGTTGCCAATTTGATTCCAGACTGTGCAAAATGTCGTTGTGTCCTTGAGCAAGGTACTTTAGTACAAGTTGCTCCAGTGGATATCCCTGTACTTTACTTGTACATTTCTAAAAATAATTAAAATAATATTGTGAGTCATTTTATACGTATAGTGAGTCACAGTTATATACAGGCTGTTTTCATGACAAAATTAAAAAAATCTTACAAAACAAGTCATTCATACATGTGTACGCTTCTGGAGCCATGGAAACGTAAACCCTCAGACGTTTACGAAATGTAAAAAAATCAGTTTATCTTAACCTAACCTTAATCTCACCTTTTCCCTAACTTTAACCTCAATAACCTACCATTATGCCTGAACTAAACGTTCTCCCAAGTACTTACAATTGTCACCGATTGGTCTATTTTTGGAAATGTTCTGGTAGAACGGCAATTCAATACGTACGGAAGTTCACATTTTAGTGGCCATGTCAAGAACCGTACGGCACAAGAACCGGAAGTTGATGTACCACAGAGGAAGAGCTAATATGTCGCTTTCACCTATGGGTTTATGGAATTGCAAGAAAAGCTTTGACAGCTCAGTAGATAGTTTTCGTATTGTCAATAAGTCCTAAACTGATAAAGCTCCTGCCAGTCGCCTTGCTGGAGGAGGACAGTGTATGCAATGTTGTCCACCATCTCGTAGATGCGGAAGATTGATTACGATGTTGATTGCGGTGTACACGTGTGTTTGCATTACGATGCCGTACAGGGATTTTTTGCCGGGCCTGGTGTGAATCCAGCTTTAGTCTGTCTACCTAATGCAGCAACATTTCCATTATGTACGGTTACCCACATATTGCCATTAGAACAGGTAGTCATAGTATATGAAACTGCTGTAAGTCAGAGTTATACAAGACAATGCTGTGATTCTCAGTTATACATATGCCAGTGCTGTGATTCTCAGTTATACGTATGCCAGTGCTGTGAGCCACATTCAAACATATGGAAACACTGAGTCACATTTATACATATGGAAACACTGATTTACATTCATACATATGCACAGTAAAAACGTCAGTGTTAAATTAACACTCTCAGTGTTTATATAGGTCCAGTGGACCTATATACACACTGGAGAGTGTTAATTTAACACTTAGGGTGTTGATTTAACACTGACGTTTTTACTGTGTGGAAACACTGAGTCACATTCATACATATGGAAACACTGAGTCACATTCATACATATGGAAACACTGAGTCACATTCATACATATGAAAACACTGATTTACATTCATACATATGAAAACACTGATTTACATTCGTACATATGGAAACACTGAGTCACATTAATACATATGGAAACAATGAGTCACAGTCTTACATATGACAATGCTGTAATTCTCAGTTATAAGTTGAACAAGTCACATTCATACATAAAGTCACGCGGTGTCAGACTAATAATCTGGCCTTGCTCTCTGACTCACTAGCTGGAGGAAACTTAATTTACCAAACTAATCAGGTCAGACTTTAATCAACTAGCTAGCAAAAAGCACACCTTTATTAACTATTTGACCACCCAGATAGCAAATCTTCCCCATGTATCCAATAAACTATCTAGCCAGTCAAATAACATTTTCTCACAAAAACACATTACATGGACAGCTAATGAAAACACCACTACGTCACCTAACTAGCTAAATGAAATTGATTGTTGATTTTTATGTAATGTGTAGAATATACTATTCACCAGGTTGTGTATTTAATATACTTTTCACCAGGTTGTTTTTGTTCATCCAATAAAGATGATACCAGGTGCCTTACAAATCAATGCCAGACCTTTCAGAATGGTAAACACTTCACAGAAGAAATCCATTGATTTCCTGATAGAAAAGAACATTCTGTTCGAGACCAAGGCTGCTTGGAGAATAGTTAATGTATTATAATGTATTATAATGTATTGAAAAACTCTGATGCTGAAGATTTTCAGTCATGAATCAACACTGTGATGGCAGTTTTCCACCTGCAGACAGGATGGATGAGAAAAACCAAGAATTCATTGATTCATACAATTGTATTAATCTATAACTCTATAAATCATGCTATTAGCATATTATTCAAACATTGTCTTGTATCATTGTATTGTATTAATCTCATAGCATTATATTTTCTGTCATCCTATTTAACCATTTTATTTTACCCATATTCTGGCATTCTATCAATTTGATTGGCCTATAATAAATGTCCTCTCTAATCTCCACCAATCACCAGACAGAGTGGTTCTAGCTACATGGAAATATGCGCAGGGTGACATGTTATTGATGACCTCAAACCTGCAGTGATTTCATTGCTGCTGATTGTCTGTTTTGTTCAGGCGCTGAGTCTCTGCAGTGTAGCAGCTGTGAGCAGAGTGTTGCTATGACGATGTGGGCTTCTGTCAATACAGGCAGGATCCCTCCCCCTCACGAGTCACTACAAATTAAAGGCTTTGAGTGGGTGAGGAGAGGTGAGGACAGAAGACAGGAGGAGAGGAGGAGGAGGTTGAGAAGAGTTAAGGAAGGAAAGTGTTAGGAAAGTATTAGGAAAGTATTAGGAAAGTATTAAAAAAACTAAATAATTGAGGCCTGTATTTTAACCAAGAGAGCTGTGCACTCACAAACGTTGTACAAACTCAAAGGTTCCTGGTTTAAAAAGGTTAGATGAAAAAGGGGTTTTACAGATGGAATGTCAGACTCTCCAAATAAAGTGTAACCGGGGTTTTAACTAGAGTTGCACATTTTTGGGAATATTCAGAGGTTCAGAAATTCAGAAATTTTATGGAAATATATGGAAATTTAATGGAAATATATGCAAATTAATATTAATACCATTTAAATGTAGATATTTTTTGCATTGGAAATACAGTTAATATAAAAAATATGCATAATTACACACCCCCCTTGGACATTTTCACATTTTGTAGTGAGACAAACTGGATTGAAACAGGATTTTTACCATGTGTCTTATACAACATACTGAATACTTTAAAGGTGCTAAATATTTTGTATAGTGATACAAAACTTAAATAAAAAAATAATGCATCTCATTAGCTTGCTACATCTTGAGTATCAGTTGTATATGTGATGGAAGCGTTCACTGTGCATGTGATGGAAGCGTTCACTGTGCATGTGATGAAAGCCTTCACTCTGCATGTGATGAAAGCGTTCACTGTGCATGTGATGAAAGCGTTCACTGTGCATGTGATGGAAGCGTGCACTGTGCATGTGATGGAAGTGTTCACTGTGCATGTGATGGAAGCGTTCACTGTGCATGTGATGGAAGCGTGTACTGTGCATGTGATGGAAGTATGCACTGTGCATGTGATGGAAGCATGCACTGTGCATGTGATGGAAGCATGCACTCTGCATGTGATGGAAGCGTGCACTGTGCATGTGATGGAAGCGTTCACTCTGCATGTGATGGAAGCGTGCACTGTGCATGTGATGGAAGCGTGCACTGTGCATGTGATGGAAGCGTTCACTCTGCATGTGATGGAAGCGTGCACTGTGCATGTGATGGAAGCGTCCACTGTGCATGTGATGGAAGCTTGCACTGTGCATGTGATGGAAGCGTTCACTCTGCATGTGATGCCAATCCATTGAATTGGGGATAGTTTCACCAAAATATGCCACAAGACATGGGGCCCTATTTTAATGATCTGAAACGCAAGTATCAAACGCGAAACGCAAGTTACATTGTGGGAGGGTCCCGGGCGCTGTTGCTATTTTACCGGCGGGACAAATGATTCTTGCACCTGTTTGCTGTATTTTGATGGTATCTGCCTCTCTCTGTTTTCCAGCCACTTTCAACTGCTCACGGGGGACGAGTCTCAGACACCACAGGAAGCGGGGTCAGACGTGCCCGCAGAGACCTCCGTGATTCGCTGCCATACGAGGCTGGGATGATGTCATATCCCGGTGAGTCTGCTGACGTCCTGACCCGGCGGGGAGGTAACGAGCTTCTCTACCAACCAGAGGAGTGGAGGGGGCAGGGCTTAGGCCAGGCTCTGCAGCAATTGGTGGAGAATGACCAGAGACGAGAACAGGAATCAGCATACCTGTCCGGGTTGCTCCGCCTCCTCAGTGAGGCCGAAGCAGCAGGTGGGGAAGAAGGCGGTGAAGAGGACCAGGTGCCAGGGGACTTCCAGGGGCCCTATGCCCCCGACTACGATGAAACAGAGCAGGGGATCAGACTGGGAAAAGCCCAGGCTGCAGCTCAGTGGCAAGGCCTTGTGGACCCCCAGCTCACCCAGGCCCTACTGAACAGATACAGGCAGGAGAGGTTGCAACAGCAGGCAGGGTCACCCGGACTACCAGCCTCTGTCACCAGGCTGGAGAATGGAGGTCCTGACCCAGACCAAGAGACCCTGAGGTAGGGATGGATAAGTGGTTGGTGGGAGGAATAAGACAACAGTGGATGTATTCAGTTAGTGGAAATATATATAATGTTGGCTACAATGTTTGTTGAAAAAGTTTTTCTTTTTATATATGTTTCGTACCCTAGATACCTGTTAGCTAAGATTCTGACCAGCATCAGCCCCAGCAGCCCCCAGCGCTCATCAGGCCGCAGGGCAAGGCGCGACCTGGCTGCTGTGTCAGGTGGCACTGTCAGAGCGGCCTCCGGGCCAGTCCTCCACAGGGCCCGTCGCTCCCTGGACACTGCTGCTCCTCTCTCCCCCAGCCAGGAGCTATCCGCAGGGCTGCTGAGGGTGAAGAGGCTGGAAGATATGGAGGAAGGCCCTGGGAGAACAGAGGGGGGGGGGCACAAGGCCTCCAGCCACGCTGCAGGTCTTCAGAGGATGAAACGGATCGACACGGAGCTGCAGACCCAGGCCACTGGAAGAGCCAGCCGCAGGAGAAGGGCTGTAAACTACGACCCCCAAACCTTAACTTATGACCCTGAGCTGCTCGTCCAACACATCCTACAGTACCTGCCACAGTAAAGTGAGATAGAGACAGAGAAAGAGGGAGAGACTACTGGGAGAGAGAGAGAGAGAGAGAGAGAGAGAGAGAGAGAGAGAGAGAGAGAGAGAGAGAGAGAGAGAGAGAGAGAGAGAGAGAGGTAACCCCTTATTAACAGTGTAGCAACACATTCTAATGCACTGATCCTTGTTTATACAGGTCTGAGATTTGGATATAGTCCTGTTTATTTCACACAGATCTTATTTATGACTTGTTTATTAGGGACAAAAATAGAGGGTAAGAAAATATTTTAAGAAATGTCACAAATGTTTGTCACCTTTCCCTAAAACTAATTTCCTACCAGGACAAGATGACACAGGAGGGGGGGTAGCGACCACCATAAAGAATGTCTGAAATGTTTTCCAACATACATTTGTTTCTTATTATTACAGTTTCTCACCTTCAGAAACTGTAACACCTTCAGAAATTGTAACACCTTCAGAAAATGTAACACCACGGCAAACATATTAAACATTGAATCCATTCCAGAAACAAATAATGAAACATTATTTTATGTTTGTTATAGGCTGTTTTACATCATTGGCTATAGAAAACCTTAATGGTTTAACTACATCTTATAAATCACATCCTATAGTTCTTGGACTGGAGAAAGTAGATATAACACAATAATATTTCATAATGCTTTCAAAAACAAAATCAATGTACAGTATGGGTATATACTTCAATGTTAAAGTAAATACTTAGTGGAAATTCCCTTAAAGTACACAGTGTGTCACCAGGTCAGGTTAATAAGTACACAGTGTTTCACCAGGCCAGGTTAATAAGTGCAAAGTGTTTCACCAGGCCAGGTTAATAAGTGCAAAGTGTTTCACCAGGCCAAGTTAATATGCTTCCTTTAACTAACGTGACATAATCCTCTTACTGCCTCACTGAATACCTGATTGCAAAATCACATAAAGTAGTTTAACATGACTTCTACACTAGATTCAAGTGCAATTTCAAATAATTTTACAACTATCAAACAAATCTATGTTGATGACTTTAATTAATGTGGATCTTTTAGCCACTGACTTAATAGTTCTCCTACAGTAGTGGCTAGCCTGTCCAATGAGAGCGTTGCACTGTGGGTTTTGTAGTCAACATGACTCTCAACAGATTTACATTACAATTGTTCATTTGGCTTGATGACTTTTGTTGCATCATTGAAATGTGTGGTTTTCGGTCGATTATCGCTTCGGTTGCAACGGTGCTCAGTGTGGTTTCCCAGTTCCATATAGACTAAATAGTTGTTAGCATCCTAGAAAAACATTTTGAGATCAAACTGGTATAATGTCTCCGCCGAAATATATCAGTGTACTACTGACCATTTTGATTGGCCATATCTGGTGTTAAATGCTATGGCACACAGAATACCAAACACACATGCAAGAGACCAGTGGTACAAATCTTGTTTATTGATCTACTTTTGAGATAGGTCCAGCTCTACAGAACAGCTTGAGGTTCACAGCCTCCCACTCAAACATGCGCCAGTAATTAAGCCTGACAAACATGAGGTCATTTCTCAGAGATGCTGTATAACATTGCTAGATCTGCCCATGTTCTGAGAGCCTATTCAGTTGCTGTGTAGCACATTTTGTATTTTCCATTGTAGCCTCTGATTGTAAATTTACAGCAGAGATAGATTTAACACACAAAATATTTCTGACTGAGTTTATTTGAAAAAAGAGTAAACCTGCAATCTTTTATGTTGACTTACAATAACTTAAAGTTGGTAACAATACTAAACACAGTAGCATTGATATACAGTAATTACATTTATAACACTGTATTATAATATACCTCTATGGTAACATCACAGACAGGAAAGCACAAATGGTCACCTGGAACACATCTACTGACCACCTGTCAATAATTAACACGTTCAAGCAGGGTTCCAAATTGATTTCCATGTTGCATCACGTTAAAAATGACAGTGTGTTTGAAAAAGCTTTGGATGTAATTTCCACTTTGAGATGTCAAGTCTTTAGCAAAGGGATCAAATTAAGATTCTATATATTTGAAACACTCATCTCCGCACAGACTGTCTATACCCCATATCAATAACCGCTAGTCCCTCCCCCTTCTGGTTACAATGAGATGACTCTCTTTCTGTTGTCTCCTGCTGTAGTCGATGGAAACACTTTAATTGCATATTTATAGGTATATAGACCATCAACGGGGATGTATATTTTGTCTTGCTGGCAACAGAACCTAATGCGCTGCGGTGGATACACATAATCCTGGCTGCTGTCTTGCTTTGGAGAGTCGATATTCAATAGTTCTATTTTTTATTTGCTTTGCCAGTGGTTTTAAACACACGGGTTATTGTAATCCAAAACACTTATATAATAGATGTGCAATTACTGCTACACCCCAGCCCAGATTTCCCTTGTTGTCTTCGTTTTTCTCGTAACGTATCATGTTTGTGTACTATAAAAATTGATTTCGATTAATATTGTGGCTTTGCCAATTTATGCTGTTTAAAAAATCTTGTACAAAAATACCTATCTGTCGCAATAAATTCTATTGCAAACGTAGATCACAGTAATAAAAGTATATGTTGAAAACATTAACATTTGTTGGTCTACTGTTTTTCGCATTTGCAAAATTTAATTTTGTATTGAACAGTGTTTGCTTTTTATCACAGGCAGTAAAGACAATACAAAAACAAAAAATCAATACTATTGAATTTACTGTATGAAGACTGTATTAGGACATTAACAAACATGCACATTAAGCAAACATTATTTGAGAAGTTATTGCAGGCAGAATATAAACAAATGGCATTACCAAAAATAAATATCTATACTGGTAAGAAAAGTATTTACCGTTCTACAAACGTAATAGAATGTTTTTAAGACGGCATCTACAGCTTTTTCAACATCCCCTTAGTCAAATATCATTATCTGGCCGCCCTCACAAAGAAGGCGGGTATGGAAATAAAGACATTCACTCATGTGACGAACATTTAAAATATTCAATAAATTCCACCGCTGAAACATTGAACATTAATAATGCCTGTAGATATCTATAAATATATCTGAAAATATTTAATCTGTACTAAATCAATGAAAGACACCAGTGATATGGCAGTACGTCAACGGCACAGTTTCCTTTGAGTCACTATCTTCCATGGACCTTCAGCCTCTTCGTAGCATCAATATCTTTTTGTCCTCCATCTCAGGGAGTAGAACACAGCAGCTACTGTTGCCAGGTGACAGTTTCCATGCAGGGACATAATAAGGAGGGTATGGATGGTTATGATGTAATTTAAAGGGGAGGAGTCAGTGGGTTCTGTTTTGTTTTATTGAGTTGATGGAGGAAAGAGAGGATATGAAGTATGGAGGGAAAACAAGAGGAAACGAGAAGGTTATGAAAGAGAAGCAGAAAGATAACATAGGAGAAACAGATGGAGACCAGAAGGAGCGAGAAAGAGAGAGACAGGAGTAGGGAACGGAATGGGGGGGTCACAAAAATAACATTTTCATGAAATTCTCCCAAACCCACAAAATCCCCAAAACAGAAATGGAGTTATAACAACCTGATTACACACACACTGGAGTGTGTATCATAATTTTATTACTACCACTAATATTATTGTTAAAAAGAAATTGTAGGGACCAAGATTTCTCACCTGTTTACATCACACAGACGACCATCTACGCAGACAGCAGGAACCCGGTCACTAACCGGAGAGCAGAATAAAAGGAGGCTATTAAACTCTGAAGGACTTTTTCTGAGTATAACATTAGATTGGTTCTCAATCCTTGTCCTGGGGACCCACATCCATCTCACAGTTCTGTTGTAGCCCTAAACTAGCTCACCTGATTTCAGCAGCCAAGAGCTTCATGATCAGTGGACAAGTTGATTCAGGTGATTTCAGCTTGTTCAATAATTATTTCATACAAGCCACACTTATTCATAGCTATTTCTGTTTTGTAGAAGTTGTACCAGTGTGAAACCGACAAAATTGGAACTGCAAGCAGCCTGTTCTACCCAAACTGCCACAAACAGAGCCCTGAGGAAAGTAGTATGGCTCATACCCTCTTCTGCTGTTATAAATACGTAATAAAGGTACTTTTTTCAAAAGTGGTTCCTTAAGAATTCTTTGGCTGTCTCTGTGGGAGAACCCTTTCTTGGTTCCAGGTAGAACCATTTCTGGTAAAATATTAACAACAAAGAAATAGGAAAATATGGGCACTGTGTAGTAAAATGAGGCTGTCCTCACCGTCCTTGGTGTCCTCTGGGAGCAAAGCATCCTGCCTGTTACCCAGTACAAAGGCCAGTGTGGCCAGGATGGCAGCATCTAGGACGCCCAGCAGAGCCAGGACAAAAGCCCAGTGAACAGAGCAGTTCCCTGGGGAGAAACTAGTCACCCGCTCCCCGCAGAGATCTCTCATGTCTGCACAGTCCCAGGAGTCTGGAAACAACATGCAGGCTAGAGCCAGACAGAATCCTGTGAAGAGGAAGACCAAAATGTCAGGATCCAGGCTAATGGGCCAGAGGAAGAACACACTGTCAGGACCCAGGCTAATAGGCCAGAGGAAGAACACACTGTCAGGACCCAGGCTAATGGGCCAGAGGAAGAACACACTGTCAGGACCCAGGCTAATGGGCCAGAGGAAGAACACACTGTCAGGACCCAGGCTAATGGGCCAGAGGAAGAACACACTGTCAGGACCCAGGCTAATGGGCCAG
>JACXGM010037094.1:0-11203 GCA_016801145.1 Umbra pygmaea
TTCAGAGTAATAGGTAGACACTGACTTACTGAAGCTACAGTATGGAGTTACTTCAGAGTAATAGGTAGACACTGACTAACTGAAACTACAGTATGGAGTTACTTCAGAGTAATAGGTAGACACTGACTTACTGAAGCTACAGTATGGAGTCACTTCAGAGTAATAGGTAGACACTGACTTACTGAAGCTACAGTATGGAGTTACTTCAGAGTAATAGGTAGACACTGACTTACTGAAGCTACAGTATGGAGTTACTTCAGAGTAATAGGTAGACACTGACTTACTGAAGCTACAGTATGGAGTTACTTCAGAGTAATAGGTAGACACTGACTAACTGAAGCTACAGTATGGAGTCACTTCAGAGTAATAGGTAGACACTGACTTACTGAAGCCCTAATGAGTCAGTCAAACCTCCTTAGTAGTCATAATTTAAGGTGATATTATGAATGGACCAAAAGAGTGTCCATATTCAAATAAATATAAACATTTCACATACTATGTACAGGTCAGTTCAACTTCAGTTTACCAAAAGATTCATTGTAATGCCATTTTTTTCCAGGGGTGCCCACACGTTAACATACTACTGTAGATTAATTTTGACTTAGTAATAACTTCTACACTAAATATTTTACTCTGAGGCAAGCAAGATTTTACTGACATGGTGTTGAGGAGAAATGAAGTTGGAGATGGAAGAGGCTTGGCTCATAGGACCAGGAGTCATGATATAATGCTTATTATAATGGGTTTAGGATATTCATTGTAGGCCTACAGCATCATTAAGTTACCAAATTACATAATAGGAAACCTACTGTAAATACTACCGGTAATGGAGTAAAGTACTCAACAATTGTACTTGAGTAGGAGTAGAGATACTGTGCTATAAACCTATTCCAGTAAAAGTGAAAAGACAATTTAAGGAAGACACTTTTACATTTCTTAAAGTACCTGAATTTAAAGGAACTTAAATATCGAAAGAAATATGTGATAATTGTCAAGCCTCCCCTCCATGCTCTTGAGAGGCGTCGGGGCTGACGTGCTACGTGGCACTAATGCCCCTCTTCAGCATTCCCGAACATTTCATTTTTAAATTTTTTATTTAACCAAGTGGGCACCTTGAGAACAGTTTCTCATTTGAAACTCCACAGCCTGATCTCTCAGAAATCCGTGAAACTGACACGGAGTCTGAACATCAGAATCCGTGGCAGTTTCACGGAATGGCAGAAAATTCTGTGAAATGAACACGGACCAAACATCCGTGGCAGTTTCATGGAAAAGTCCGCAATTGGCGCAATGTGAGACCTTGCTGTTAACTCGATGTAAGCCTTTCCCAAACCCCTAACCTTAACAATTCAGAAACCTTGCTGATAATTCAATGTAAGCCTTTCCCAAACCCCTAACCTAACCTTAACCACTCAGAAACCTTGGTGTTAATTCCATGTAAGCCTTTCCCAAATCCCTAACCTTAACCACTCAGAAACCTTGCTGTTAATTCCATGTAAGCCTTTCCCAAATCCCTAACCTTATCCACTCAGAAAACTTGCTGTTAACTCGATGTAATTTGTATTATGTCGTAATGTATTGTTCGTAACCGTGGTGATAGTGAGTAAAAAAATTATAGGAAAGCACATTTGCAACACGTCTGCATCGCGCTGGATAGAAAACAGAATACATGCAAAGTGTCCGCATGGATTCGAACTCGCAAACTATGGTATGTGAGTCGCATGTTTATACGCCCGCCCACCATCCCCAACCTACCAACCTGCGAAATCTACACTATTTACACTCTGCTACGTCATGCTGTGATTCCGTGAAACTGCCACAGAGTTTGAAGTTAAGTGTCCGTCGTAGTATCACGGATTTCTGAGAGATCACGTTGAACTGCAACCTAGTCAAGTTGCAAGAAGATATAGGGCCCTATCTTACACCCAGCGCAATTGAGTTTACACCAACGCATGTATCATTCCTATTTTAGAAGCATATTTTCAGATGCTATTTTAAGGGCGCAAGCTTGGCCATAATGTAGCGTGTGCACAACGGGCAATACATTTTGCTCCTCTCATCTACACAGACACAGCAGTTCCCATAATTGCACACATTAACCTAAATTATTCAGAATGAATTATTCACACTGATATACATAATATATCAATCAATATACAAATAATTTGTGATGCTAATAGTAAAATCACCCATGTCTTTGCAAATTACCCTGGCTCAAGCCCCAGCAGCAGAACGGGAGAGGAGAGCTTATTTGACAGAGGAGGGAGGTAAGCAAAATAATCTTATTGTAATGTTAGACTACATTGCAAAAATATCACGCTTTCAAAACCTTGTGATTCAGTGAGAGTGAGCCCAAAACATCGGAAAGTACATAATATACAAATGTCACAAAGACATTTTGTAAAAAAGAAAAATCTATAGCAATCTGCCGTTATAATAGCAATTCGCCATGGAACAAGCGCGCCTGCTCTTATAAGGAAAGTGAGACGACACTCTGATTGGTTTACTGCACGTTACGCCCAAACCACACACAGACCTACCCATTTTAGATTTGCCTTGGGCGCAATAGTCATTTATCCCGCCGGTAAAATAGCGAAAACGCCCGGGACCCTCCCACAATGTCATTTGCGTTTCGTGTTTGATACTTGCATTTCAGATCGTTAAAATAGGGCCCATAAAGTTACACATGAATTACACATGGGAAAGAACATAGAATATAAAAACACAGGGTGCAAATCTTCAAAGTAAACAATGTAAATAAATGTACAGTTTGTGCAATAGAAGTCTAAATTAGAGAGGTAGATTACGTTTTTTCCAATTGCTAACACACAAAATGCATAATTTGGCTCATTGTGTCAAAACTCAACACACAAGAATGCTTTACACAACACTTGAAGATTAACATTCAACTGCAATGTCAAAACTGCCATTCTGCAATCAAAACTTAACACTCTGACTTCAAAAGGCCCTCTTCAGATCGATAGTTAACACACATGCACATGAACAATAAACAGTCAAACAGACACAACACACTGGCCAACTTTACTCAACACACTTCTGTCATTTGTAGTCTTTAAACCGTTTTTATTCCCGAAACCAAGCCTCAGTGATACATTGTACAGGTAGTAAAACAACTCTCATTACAAGTAAGGGATCACTCCGTCGATTGGGGTCGGGCCACGACACCTCGTTCACATCACAGGCGATGTTCTCCCTTGCCAGGCAATGTGAAAATATCGCCGGGTGTGGCGTATCCACCCGTGGATCGAGCCCACCTCGATGTCTCCGCATGCCTCCTCCATTGCTCGCAGGAGCGGCACGCGTGCATGTGTAGGCGGTCATAGACCTTCCACTGCCATGCTGAAAATAATTCCCCTGTCAGGTTGAGGACCAGGAAATAAGGGGGCAGGTACAGCACCATGAAATGGTCATGGTTGGCGAATTAGTCCCGGACCAGAGCAGCCCGGTGGAAACTGACATTATCCCAGATGACAACGAACATGGGCTTCCCTGGTTGGCCATGTGACAGTGTTGTACGTATGTGTGCAGTGTTGTAGGGAGCCAGGGTGGCATGGTGATGGAGGACCCCCTGACCACTAATGGCTGCACACATGGGGATGTTGCCCCCGCACTGCCCGGCGACATTCTCGATGGCCCTATGGCTGATGATGTTTCAGTCCCGATGTCTGGTTTTTACCAGAGTCTCTTCCTCTATCTCCTCTCCCTCTTCCCTCCCCGTCTCTTCCTCCTTCTCCTCTCCCTCTTCCCGTCTCTTCCTCATCTTCTCCTTCCCCTTGGTCCCTCAGCCTCCATATTCAAGATTGTCTCACGACAGGTGCTCATACCTGAATTATATATAGTGACTGATTGGTGTTCAGTTACAAGTTAAGTGTTTTACGATGTGTGCGGGAGTGTTGCTAATGTCATGTGTGTTTTAACTATTGAATGGATGTGCTGACTGCAGAGTGTTTCATCATTGGCCAAAGTGTGTAACACATGCACGATGTGTGTAGTGTTTTGCACCGTGTGTTACAGAATTGTTTACAGTGCCATGCCGACATTGTGTTTATCCATTTGGTGCCTGAGTGTACCAAATGCATGCAAACGTGACGGTTTTGACGCTTTGGTCTGAGCATTCACTTTTTGTGTTTTAGCAATCGGAAAAAACTGTAATTGGTATGTAAAGTGGCAAGGCAGAAAAAAAGTTTAAATAGGAAAGAAATTGAATAATTTACACTTGTGCACAATTGTGCAAATGGATATTGTGCAAATGTCACAATAAATACGATGATGTACAGATCAGTGCATGCAAATGCACCTTGTGGTAAAACCAAGGCACTGGGTCAAGAATGGGCAGAGGTAGTGTGCAAGTGGGAGGGTGCAATGATCAGACAAAAGCTCTGAAATTCGAGATTTAAAGAAGAGGAGGGACACGTTGTTCATGAGCTTCAGAGTTTTTTGTAGTTCGTTCCAGTCCTTAGCTACTGCGAACTGGATGGAGTTTCGGCCACAGGAGGTATGGGCTTTTGGGGTGACTAGGGAGATGTACCTGCTTGAGCGCAGGTTATGGTTGGGTAAGGCAATGGTGAGAAGAGTGTTTACTGTAGTTAAAGAGGGGTTTTGCATGAAAAGGGATTTGTAGATGAGGTGACCAGTAGGCCAGGCGGCGAATATGGAGTGAGGGACAGCCCACTAGTGCATATAGGTTCGCAGTGATGGTTGTTAAATGGGCATTGTTGGCAAACCGGATGGCACTGTGACAGACTATGTCTAATTTCCTTACACTCCACAGAAGGAGTGTTGAATGGCATTGAAGCTCTTTCGGGGGTTAGTTTGCACAGAGTCCAGTGTAAGGCCAGATGTGTATAGAATGGTTTCATTTGTGGATTAGAGAATCACCAGCGGCAAGCGAGACATCACTGTTATACACAGAGTATTTAAAATGTCGTAGTTCTAGAGCAGTCTTCCAAACATTAGGGATTATATGCCCAATAATCGAATCCTGTGGCAACCAGCTCTGAAACATGATTGCATAGTGGAAAGTGCAGTGTGGGATTCAAAATGGTTGGTAATTAATTTGTTAACCTGGCTTTCGAGAACTTTAAAAGACATGACAGAATGAATAAACACTGCTCAAAAAATCTTGGGAACACTTAAACAACACAATGTAACTCCAAGTTAATCACACTTCTGTGAAATCACACTGTCCACTCAGGAAACAACACTGATTGACAATCAATTTCACATGCTGTTTCACTCTAGTGGTAGCATGAGATGGAGTCTGCAACCCACACAAGTGGCTCAGGTAGTGCAGCTCATCCAGGATGGCACATCAATGTGAGCTGTGGCAAGAAGGTTTGCTGTGTCTTTCAGACAGAAAGACAGAATTTTCAGACAGAATATAGTCTTAGATGAGTTGCATGTCATACAGATTTGTTTAGGCTAAAGCAGTATGCGACAGGTTGTTTTTGTGTGGAGTGAGAGCGGTCAGATCTGGAGTGAACCAAGTGCAATATCTACTCTTAGTTGAAAGGTTTTTGTTTGGTGCATGTTTATTCAGGATGTAATAGCTCAAACTGTTTGGAACTGACTTGGATAGGGAACAGAGGTCTGCAAGTTGTCCCTACAGAACACTGCCACCCTGCCGCTTTTGGTAGATTTGTCTTGATGGACAAATCCATCCATCCATTTTTGTCCGCTTATCAGGGATCGGGTCGCGGGGGCAGCAGCTCCAGCAGCAAACATCCTTTTCCCGAGCCACATTAACCAGCTCCGACTGGGGGATCCCGAGGCGTTCCCAGGCCAGGTTGGAGATATAATCTTTTAATAGTTTAAAGTTTATGTTATAGGAAGTCATTTTCGGACACAGCTAAGATGTCAAGGTTGGCTGAGTGTGCTAAAGCAGTGAATACATCGATTTTACAAAGTTGGTATCTAATGTTTATATACATAAAACCAAGGCAATTACAGTTACAGTCGTTGAATAATAATTCCTGAGGAGTTGGGGTAACAGTAGGGGCTATGGGGCTTGGATTTAACATTACATCCCCTGAGGACCAGAGGAGGATTAGGATAAGTGATCAGTAATACATTTAAAAAATGGCCGTTTAGTGCTTTTGGGAAAGTGAAAAAGGGGAGGTGATTTTGGAGCAGTGTATAATAGATTAAGACCATTAGGAGCAGACAATGATATTACAGTTTTAATGTGCTGTGGGGAGATCCTAGGCACTGAGTACTGATGATAGAGGTTACCTCTCTGGAGAGACCAGGTGAATCAGACAATGTCACAGAGAAAATCAGGAGCGGAACCAAGAATCTACCCGGGGCATGGTGAATAAGACATCTATAGTGAGAGAAAGCTATGCAAGTTAAAGCAGAAAGCGAAGCATGATGAAAAAGAAATATAGTAAGCAATCACGGATAATGTCAGTAACTGGTTGGATAGTTAGTTAGTAGGTGTACTGTGCATGTGCAGGGCATAATAATCTATGCAGGCCTTGCATATAACTAGCTAGCAATGGTACCATGCTATGGATGTTGTCCATCTGGCAGTGGTCAGTACAACAGGTCGCATGTGGCCCGTAAATTGTAGAGGGACCAGTAAACGGCTATTCCGGAGAGCTGTTTATTCCAGAGAGTTGTTACAGGGAGCCAACGTGTAGGGCAGAGATTAGCAGAGATTACCTGCTAACTAGATAGCACCACTAATGCAAGCAGTCCAGGGACAGCAGTTGAGGGCTTGTGGATGGGAAGCCTGCAGAGCTGTAGAAGCGCAGCATCGGAGGAGCACATCTTGAAGGCTAGTCACAGTGGGATGTTGAAGCTCCGGTTCATCAGCAAAGGATACTTTGGAGTAGCTTGTGTCATCAGCCAGCCATGAGGTAGGTCAAGCTCAATGCTATATGGTTTGCATGCTGGCTATCAATGTTATTAGCTAACAATATAGTTAGCTCAGCAAACAATGGGGTTAGCTGATGTCAGCTAGTCGGTAACAGCTGGTTAGCCGTAATGTTCCAGATGGTGAGAAAGTGTAATCCATAGGTAGACCGATAGCAATGAACTGATGGTACACTGCACAAGCTGGCTGGCCAGAGTCATATGTCAGCTGGTTGAGGCTCGGGATGTATGTAGCTATCCGGTACAGTAGCTAATAGCTAACTACTACTTGCTAACAATAGCTGGTCAGATAGCTAGTTAACTACCAAAGGATCCAGGTGTAGCAAAAAGAAAATATGGCAGATTCGATTTCCAGTGGGTAATGTCAATCACTGGATAGTATATGTAGGTCTTAGGGAGGAACGTAATAAAACATTAAGGTAAAAATTACACAAACTACAAAACAGGATGAAAACCTGTCAGAAAATGTGCTTTCTGCCTTCCTTCACTAGACAGTATATGTGACAATAAATAAAATTGCCTTTTATAAATAATTGTCATTTAATATTATGTAAAGTAAAGCTAGATAAAGCATTAGCTAAATTATATTAAATAAGATAATTAATATATTAGCAAAAACT
Source organism: Umbra pygmaea (assembly GCA_016801145.1). Classification (NCBI taxonomy): domain Eukaryota; kingdom Metazoa; phylum Chordata; class Actinopteri; order Esociformes; family Umbridae; genus Umbra; species Umbra pygmaea. The sequence goes on from JACXGM010037094.1 coordinate 7,518, forward strand.
GTCTGATTTAAATAATTTACTGGACCCAGTTTTGACAGCCTGTTGAAATCACTGCCTGTGTAAATGTGGTCTTTTTAACAATGAGAAAAACATATAAATAAATATGACTGCACTAGAATGCAACTAATAGCCTAGACTCTTATAAACATTCCAGTGGAATCAACTTCTCCATTGCTAAGATAATTAATAGGTTATGCATAGAGCATGGGCCAAATGAAATCACTCTCTCTTTTAAACATTTTTAAAACAGTCTTGCCCTGTATAATTAAGATGTTTAGGAATCCATACCAAACATGTTTTCATATTGTAGCAAAGTGGAAATTAGGTTTTAGGTTGGATGGAATAAGGGTTACATCCCTATTATTTAACATTCTAGATAATGGCCTAAATATTTCTCATATAACTTCACTGATATAAGAATACAGCAGACATGATCTTTGCATCTGAATAACATTTACTGGTTACAGTTTTTCCCAATTGTTAACACACAAAATGCAAAATTTGGCTCAATGTGTCAAAACTCAACACACTAGAATTCTTGACACAACACTTGGAGATTAACATCTAACTGCCATGTCAAAAAGACATTCTGCAATCACAACTTAACACTCTGACTTCAAAAGGCCCTCTTTAGATTGATGGAATGTGTGCGGAAACACACATGCACATGCACAATAAACTTTCAAAGCAGACACACCACTGGTCAACTGTACTCAAGACAATCCTCTCCCTCTGTCCCGTCTCTTCCTCATTCTCCTCTCCCTCTATCCCGTCTCTTCCTCATTATCCTCTCCCTCTATCCCGTCTTTTCCTTATTCTTCTCTCCCTCTATCCCTTCTCTTCCTCGTTATCCTCTCCCTCTATCCCGTCTCTTCCTCATTCCCCTCTCTCTCTATCCCGTCTCTTCCTCATTCTCCTCTCCCTCTATCCCGTCTCTTCCTCATTCTCCTCTCTCTCTTCCCGTCTCTTCCTTGTCTTCTCCTTCCCCTTGGCCCTTCAGCCTCCATATTGGCGATTGTCTCTCGACAGGTGCTCATACCGGAGTTCTATGTATAGTGCTACATATGTGACTGATTGGTGTTCAATTACCGATTAAGTGTTTTACTCTGTGTGCGGGGGTGTTGCTAATGTGGTGTGTGTTTTGATTATTGACTGGACGTGCTGACTGCACAGTGTTTCATCATTGGCCAATGTGTGTATCACATGCACGATGTGTGTAGTGTTTTGCACTGTGTGTTACAGAATTGTTTACGGTGCCATGCCGACAATGTGTTTGTTAGTTTGGTGCCTGTGTGTAAGACATGCATGCAAATGGTATGGTTTCGACACTTTAGTCTCGGCATTCATTTTTAGTCTTTTAGCTATTGGGAAAACTGTAATCAGACACTATTCGTTACTGCTTTCATTTATTTCATTTGTTCACATAAAACTAGTAATGGGTACCCTGGAAATCCAGAGTTCTCGCGAGAGCACAATTTGAATTTGCTCAGCAAGTTACTCTGGCACAGAGTAATGCTGCTTATTAACTATGCCCTTGTAGCCGAGCTGCACCAATCACATTGGTGTATCTGATATAGGCGTGCCAGAGGCGTGTTAAACAGATGATGACAGCTCTGCGACTGCGACCTCAAGTCATTAGTAAACATTGTAAGATCGCTATGGATCTACACCAGTTGTTTGAATCTGCTTTGGCCACTACAATGAACGAGTTAGACTTGTCTTTTTGTGTAAAAGATGAACTGAAGACGGCGCTCGAATCGTTACTTTTTATGAAGGACGTTTTTCAGTTTTGCAGACCGGATACGACAAGGGTTTAATCTACCAGTTAGCTCTGCCATAGGGTTAGTGAAAACCCACTGGTGATTGGTCGTAGTGTTATCCAATTGCGTACAGTGAGATTGTTTAAATGCACGCTTGGTGCCGCCCCTCGAGTTGAGTCATTTACATTACTCGATCCCAGACCCTAAATCGTTCAGGATTTGGGTCTGGATTTTTCCAGGCTAAGTAATGGGTACATCTATTACTGATTGTAATCATTTAGTTTCAACAGGAATTGTGACCAGATCTACTTTGAATTTTAGGCGTTGGGCGCTTCTCACTGAATGACACAGTATAACCAACAAATTAAATCAGGGATGTGATTTTTCCGGATTAATCCGGAATTCCAGATTTTTGGACCGGAAAATGTGACCTACGTGAATCATGCAGATCTGTAATAAAAACTGTGGCGGGGAGGGGGGGGGTCAAGAGCTGCCGGAGTGAAAAGGAGGGGATATGAGGCTGCAGAGCTCGACATTAAAGCTTGTCCGCTTCTCAAGGAGATCGTAGAATCACTTGTCCGAATGGACAAGTAAAATTAATTGTAATTTTGTTAGTTCTCAAACACGTTTTGCTGCACGGTGGTCACATGATACAGACACACTGTTTTCACACTGCTGCAAGTGGTCATTCGCTGTTAATACTTCATCCACAAAAGTAGTCTAAAGCTATGCACATATAAAGGTTGTGATTTATTGCATATAATATACCATTGTGATATTCAAAGTGTTACTGATGTTTAATAGTTGGACAAAACAATCACATATTTTATTCAACTGCGCGACAACTATGACCGAAATAGGATGAGCGCGTGTCCGAAAGATAATTCCGAAGCATTGCGCGAGAGAGTATTTCTTTAAAGCGATACTTTGAATAACATGTTCCAAAAGTTAATTTACATGCATGAATGTTGTTACGAGTCAGGTTTGGAAATTAGCACATGGGAAAAAAACGAGTTATTTCCCCAGTATTATAATCCAGAGTAGGCAGTAATTAATGTAGAAAATGTATTACAGATGTGAAGGATTTAATGCGAATATGATACAATTAGGCTATATAATGTTATTTTTCGTGATCGAAAAAAGTAAAACAAGTAACCATTTCATGCATAGTATGTTAATGTTAAGAGCTCGTTAGTGAAAACACGTTGGTGTTCGTTGAGTCTGACTTCTGATAAGCAGCATTCTCGTTTGACCAGAGGATCCTAAACACACACGCACACACAAATGTAACGATGTCGAAGTTCTCAATTGCAAACTTAGTTGATTAACAACTGGTTGTCAAGTAGCCGATCTTACTTCGCCATAATATATTTTCTTATTATTTGTCATGTTGGTATCATTGCTCAAGAAGCATCTGCTTGCAATTTTGATGGGAGCTAATTTAAACAATGTTTGGATTATATTCCCAGATGTTTTACAAACAGATTATTATAAAACGGCTACACCTCTAAAGTGTGAAATTACCTACTATTGGACATCTAAAAGTAGCCAGATAGAAATAGTAGTAGGACATCCAATACACTGATTAGCACAATTTGTCAATCTTCTAAAAATCATTCGTCTCACAGACTTGTCTTCACAACATGTCTTTTTTGTAATTTGCCTAATAAGACGTATTAATGATGAATTTCATGTATTGAAGCAATATAGAAGAGGCAAATGCGTTTTCAAGCTTCACTTTGCATAATGGCATGCTGTATAGACATGTTGACAGACATTGAACCTTTTATGTAGTTTCATAATCAAGCTTCACTTTGCATAATGGCATGCTGTATAGACATGTTGACAGACATTGAACCTTTTATGTAGTTTCATAATCAAGCTTCACTTTGCATAATGGCATGCTGTATAGACATGTTGACAGAC
>JACXGM010037095.1:0-11202 GCA_016801145.1 Umbra pygmaea
GTGTGTGTGTGTGTGTGTGTGTGTGTGTGTGTGTGTGTGTGTGTGTGTGTTTGTTTGGGGGGGTAATTTAATAACATTTCCTATATACTCTTTTTTTTAAAGCTACAATATGTAGTTTTCCAAAAGACGAATTTTGCATTAAAAAAGCAAACATCACTATACTTAAAGTATATATATTTGTTATTTGTGTACTTACATTATCCCAAATGTTTCCACCAACTTTCAAACACAGAGAAATTTGTAATTTATTTCGAAGACACGGGACGTTTAATTTTGTTGCCCGTCAATGGCGTCATACAACCTTTGACTCCTCTAGTTGCTCTAAGTTCCAGGGAACCGCCAAACATAACGTGAATAAAGTTATAATATATTTAACAATACATTACTTTGTCAGTGAACATTTTTTCTGCCGTAGACACTAGATTGGCAGATTGTCATTGACGACGAAAACAAAACCCATGATCCAACGCTACTTCTCGATGTCATCAAAGTACATATTTTGCTATTGTTGTGATTGAGAGACCCCTAGTGGCCAAAAACTACATATTGTACGTTTAACGCATACTGTAGCCATATTCAGTGTTGCCAACTTATCAACTTTGTTGCTAGATTTAGCGACTTTTCAGACCTCTTTAGCGACTTTTAAAAAGTGACTAGCGACAAATTTAGCGACTTTTTGTGGTGTTATTGGTGACTTTTGGAGACTTGTTCTCACTCTTCTCAACGAGCAACTCTGCTGTAGTAATTCCTCCCAGCTGCAGCCAGTCAGAGCAGGAGCTGTTAACCCCTCCATGACCAGACTGAAAATGTATTGCGCATGCGGGAAGCTCGGCTGGCTCCCGCTCAAAATGTAAAATGTAATGTGTTCTTTGTCTAAGATAAATCACTGCACAAAAATAATTCACGGTCTGCATTGGCTTTCCTGCCCGGTCTTGGAGGCACATCTCTCTCTGTTTAGTACATTCAGTGCAACAACTGACAGAGAGAGAGAGAGCGAGAGAGAGAATTGAGCAGGGGAAACAACATTGTCAAGTACCTATCAGTAATCTTTATTATTTGCTCCCTTTAGTTTCAAATTTAAAGAGTTTAATTTGACTGTTTATTTTGTTATTTTAATGCACTTAATCACAAGAGATTTTTAAACAGCTGTTCATTCCTGTTTCTGTTCTGTGCAGAATCTTATTTCAGTGAACGTGATGATGTCGCAAATATGTTAATTAGCGTGTGACGTCATCTAGCAACATTTAGAGACTTTTTGAGCAGGCTTTAGCTACTTTCCATTGAAAATAGTTGGCAACACTGGCTATAGTATGCGGCCCTTCACTTGTTCTCAAAAACTCAATGTGGCCCTCAAGCTAAAATAATTGCCCACCCCTGCTATAAGCTGACTCTGGAAAAGAAATGCCTTGTCAAACAGGAAAAAAGCAGTTTGTGTTTGTACCCTCAGGGTTGAGGTCAGGGGAGGATGGGGGCCACACCATGACTTTCTCTTCTTTTATGCCCATAGCAGGCAATGACACAGAGGTATACTTTGCAGCATGAGATGGTGCATTCTCATGCATGAAGATGATTTTGCTACGGAAGGCATGGTTCTTCTTTTTGTACCATGGAAGAAAGGGTCAGTCAGAAACTCGGAAAATACTTTGCAGAGGTCGTTTTCACACCGTCCGGGACCGTAAAGTATGGAGGACCAAGTCTGACAAAATAAGAAATAAATATATAAATAAATAAATGTTCAAAAAATAAATAAGCATACAATTAATTGTACAATAAATACAGAAAAAAAATCTAGGCAGTAATTAAATTATACAATGAGACATTAATGTATATATCTTCATTATTTATTCACCTTTGTAATAATTACCTTGTTTATTTATTGTCCGTTATAATTTTCAACTTTATTTATTTATGACTTATTTTTTAAATGTATGTCTTTATGTGTATATTATGATATTTTTGTCTGTTTTATTCTTCCTTTGTATTTTTTTACCATATTTATTTCTTCAACGCTATTTATTTCTATCTGTCATATTTACATTTCTGTATGCATTTTTGCCTCATTATGCAAATGAGAAGGGGCTGTGTCCTAAGGGGAAAACTTATGCCTATTGGTTGGTTAGCAGTATACTGCAGACTTTGTCAGACTTGGTCCTCCATACTAAAGGGGCCTACCAGCTCTCTCCCCTCCTAAAGGGGCCTACCCGCTCTCTCCCCTCCTAAAGGGCCCTACCAGCTCTCTTCCCCCCTAAAGGGACCTACCAGCTCTATCCCCATGATTCTGGCCCAAAATATGTCTCCCTGCTGACGTCACAGCCTTATTGGGAAATGGTTGCCATCCACCAACCATCCACTACTCCATCCATCTGGACCATCCAGGGTTGCACGGCACTCATCAGTAAACAAGACACTTTGAAAATTAGTATTCATGTATTTCTGGGCCCACTGCAACCGTTTATAGCATTGGTCAGGGGTGGCCGAAAAGTAGGTTTATGCACAACTGCAAGCCTCTGGAGGATCCTAAACCTTAAGGTTCGCGGGACTCCAGAGGCACCAGCAGCTTCAAATAACTGTTTGCTGCTTAGTAATGGGATTATAGCAGTTTCTCTCTTTACCTCTTCATCCCGAGGATACCCGGTACCGGGACCTGGCAGCGCACGTCAGATACATTGGTTAATCCAATGAATTTGTCTGGCAGTAACCTTCCTCATTATGCCTTTATCTGCACAAACCTGTCTGTGCTCTGAATCATCCAAAAATCTCTTCAATTGTGTAAATACTTGGAGGAAAAGATGTAAAATTTATAAAAATGCCTCACAGAATACTGTGAACTCTGTTCTATCTGTATCCACGGGGCTTGTATACTTTTTGGTGGAATTGTTTGGAAAGAATGATTGAAATGCAAGTTAAAGTAATTTTTGTGTAGCTTAATGGCTAAGTAGTTCATTTTGTGGGGTTTTCAGTCAACCATTTGGTCTGCCAGGATGTAACAATTAGCTCCAATTTAGCTAGTCGTGATTGTATAAATACTTGGAGGAACGGTATGGAGATAGATTTGCTTCAAAATTATTGATTTTGCACAAATAAAAGTGACATACCCAAACAAATGTCTCATGTTTTTCAAACATGAAACACGATGCACAAATATAATAAACTATCCACAAAAAATCTATTTGCACATTTTGTATTTTTGGATCATATAATATGTGCGAATTGGTTCCTATTTGTTTAAAACATTTTGACTCAAGTTTTGCAATGTCATTTACTGCAAAAAATGTGCAAATGAAAAAGATCTATCAACAAACACCTCATCATCTGTAAATAGGAAACAAGGTCCACAAATAGAATTGACAATCTGCAAACAGAGTATTTCACCCATTGTTCTTTAAGGCCCTTTTTCCATTTCTACAAATTACAACTTACCAATTTCAGATATTTGAAAAGGAAACCATTTCTAAGATGTTGTTATTTTTCAAACAAGCCATGAAAAGTTGGTTGCAATTTCAATTTAATCCACCTGAAAATAGGGACCAAATTTTACAACAATTATTGTGGCTAAATTCTCATATACTAGTTGATTAAAATCCTTTATACATTGACAAGATGTTTGGAAAAGGAATACTGTTTGTAAATGACATTATAAATGAAACCGGTGGAGTGATGCCTTACATACAGTTAACAAAAACATGTTGAGATGTTTGCTCCCTACAAAAATACAATCAACTAACTGCAGCAATACATATACTTGGAAGAGGAAAGTACAAATTGGGAAAAGGTCTGATCTTGTGTGTCAACCATGTATCAAAGATCACAAATGGATGAAGAAAATACGGATAAACAAAGAAATATATCAATTCCATCTAAGAACAATAAAGATGTTGCTGTTCCATGTAAATTACAAAATAGCTGGGAAGACATTTTTGATGTTCCGATCCCATGGCATATTGCTTTTGGATTGAAAGAAAATTTCAATTCAAATTATTAAACAAAATAGTGGGGAATACAATCTTCCCAACTCTGCAGATTTTGCTCTGAGGAAGCAGAGTCTATAGATCATCTTTCATTTTTTTTGGTCACAGGTACAAGAATGGATGAATAAATGCAATATTTATCTTGAATTAACGATACAAATAGCAATACTTGTAGATTTAAAATGTAATAGTCAGTCAATTAATAATATTATAATTATTTTAGCAAACATATTATGTTAATAATTCTAAATTGGTCATTGACAATAGAAAGGTTTCATAATTATGTGAAGCATCACAGTACAGTAGAAATATACATGATCTGTAAAAGGCACAAAAGATTTGCTAATATTGTAAAAATAACACATTGGATTATATGAATTATGTGGTGAACGAAAAATAATGATTGAGGAAAATATAAATGGTATAAGCTAGAGCTAAATGTTAAAATGGCAAAATGTATTTGATCACAACAATTGGTCAGGTAAAGGTTAGGATGGGGGTAAAATATAGAAATCAATAATATAAAAAATGTGTGGGATTGGAAATTGGGCATGTTTTAGAACGAAGACAATACCTATGTCGATTACTGAAGCTGATCCTTTCCCCCCAAAAAAAAGAGTTATACTCTATTCAATATTGATGCCAGCAGACCCACGACACGCAACTGGGTCTCCTCACATCTGCAATGATTATGCATTCAATGTGAACTGCCTTTAGAGTTGTACTGTTTACGCCTCATTCCTTTTGCATTGGAGAGGCTATGAATGCTTCGAGATCTGTTTCGAAGTTGCTTATGAGTGTTATGTCAGACTAAATACTAAGGGCATTTTGGAAGCAAGGTCTATGAGTGCGTACATTTGTATTTCTTGATCAGTCATGGAATATCATATGTGTTAATGTTCTTATATTTCTGTATGAAGTTTATTGGTGCTAGTCAAATGTTTCGGGTGGTTGCCGGGGTTTAGCGTACAAGGTGTACAAGCTTAAGGTGTTTGGTACTTTAGTTTTGGCACCAAGTCATGACTTCTCGCACAATAAGATGTTTCGTTTTGCCATGTAGGATTCATGCCTTGGGCTGGGGGTATCATTAGGGTCGGACCTTTAGGGTATAGGCCACGATGCGGGTAGGTGTTGTCGTAGGTTACGTTGTCATAGGTTATCCTCGACTTGTGATCCGGAGTACTGACAGTGGAAATTCACGTCAGCCCGGATTATAGGTTGGGTGGTTTTGTCAGTAGCCCAGGATAACGAACTACGCCAGGTGTCGTCAAGTCATTCATTCTTTTGGTAGTCTAACTCATGACCCGGATGAAATCGTCATCATGTTGTGTTTTTTGTGGAAATATAATGTTATAGCTCATTGGCTCTTCACTCTATCACTCTCTTTTGACATATGTCATAATCTACTAGGGGACATGATTAGAAGTGTTTCTGTAGTGGGGAGATACACAATAATATGCACTTGTGAAATTAACACATTGTTACGTTCGTACTGCTCCCAGGAGGGGAGTGGGATGTCACTACCACCGCCCAAGGCCAACCGGCAGCCAGCAAAAGAGGTATGGGGTCGTAGGTGCAAGCAAGGACACAAACACAAGTATAGTACCTTTTCACAAAGGGCTTTTATTAGCCAAGGTAAATTTTAAATTATATGTTTGGGAGGAGAGGCTGGACAAGACCAAAGGAAAGAACTTAAAACAAAGGTTAACTCTACCCTGCTCTAAACTAACACACACAGAACCTACACCTATACTGGCACACAAATGAGGCGCCCTATCCAAAGTACAGGTGTGGTCTGTCCAGGTCTTGCCTAGTGTGTATAACAGGGGAGTTAACCTACGTGTGGTGTAAGGCCAGGCCGTCTTGCCTAACACTGCCCACATGCTTCCTCTCCCCCTCTGGGAACACAAAATAAACAAAGGGTTAGTATAATTCACAATTCACAAATGTACACCAATCAGAACACTAAATACACTAGACTAAATACAGTAACACTCTTACACACTAATAGGCCTATCACTTACTCACCAACCGACTCTAAAACTCTCTCACTCACACCAACACTACAAACACACATACAATGCTACCAAGTATGGCCACCCAACAAACACAGACTGCTAAACAGCCTCTATGTTCTCAATTAACTAAATGTGGCCAGAACCACAAACATTCAAACACAGCTCAAAGAGCAACCTTACGGAAGTGGCCTCAACCACTACAAACACTGACCAAACCTAAGACAGGCAGAGAGACAATACGAGAAAGTTAGTGGCTTCAACCACAAACACATACAGACCAGCCTGCAGCAAGAGAGAGAGTGAACAAAAAATGGCTGGTTTTAAACTGTTGGGAAAGGTATGATGGGTAATGGTTATTGCTGAAACCAAGTGGGATAACAGAGGGGAGGAGTCAGTGGGAAGTAATGAGTAGTTGATGATCAAACCTTCTCCACCTGTGGGGAAACAGACACACAGAGCAGAGACAAACACAGAAAAAGACAGAAACATAGCACATAAAACACTAACAAAAACCAGGGCACACATTATATCGACACTTAGTCTGGGGGACGTAACACACATTAATAATTAATATATTCCATTTTCCCCCTGGTGCAATGTGCTGAGTTTTAAGATAAAGGGTGTGTAATGAAGAAAGAATGATCGTATTGACCTTGTTGATATTTAATATCTATAAATCTGACTCCATATGTTTATAAGTTAGCTCAGCAATATCCCCTGGAGCCTAACAGGCGTTAACTTGGAAAACCACCAGGTAGCTAGCCTAGACGCACTAAACTAAAACACGGTAAAATATGTCCTATGTTCCAGCTGTCGCTGTCCTCGCTAAATCCTCCTACTGACGGCTGTGAACCATGTCGACGTCGTCTCGCCCTTACGACCGGATATTCTTTCCGGTTGCTGAACCGCTTGATAGGGGTGCGGGAGTAAGGAATGCCCAAATGGTGCCGCACCATTTGCCTTCTTGGGCCGGCTACTGGTAGTTTCGACTCAGGGAGAACACGTTAAGTAAACCAGGATAACTTGCTAGCAAAGTGAGTGTGTTTGTCACAAATAAACAGATACTAGTGTAGGTAGTTACAGGATAGCAATCATCTTCCGAAATCTCCACAGGAGAAATTCTAGGAATAAGTCTCAGATGGAACTCGGTATAAAGTCGAAAAACATTTAATTCCAGTTAAAAGAGCATTAGAATACAATGCTTCAACCGGACAATGACACAACAAAATTACATTGAGCAATGACATTAGGATTTAAAGGGTGCATATTGTTTATGTTAAAGCATTAGAAGATCATTTAAATATTATAACAGTGTTTAGAAATGCAACACTTCATTATTTCATGTCAAAAGGCCCTAGGATAAGATGTAAAACTCTAAATGTAAATATGACAACTGTGTTATGTTTAGATATACATGTGCTGATATTTTTATGTTGATGGGCATCTCGGGTTCTTGACAAGTAAGACGCATTAACATGAGGCTTATGCTCTTTGGCATACACTTCTTCATACATTTATAATCATAGGACATAAAGCTATTGACTAAAACAATATGAATGATTGATAGGCAGGACATTTTCTTAAACCAAGTGACCATACTCACTCGTTCTATTGACATTAACATTCAGTTCATGAAAATGACAAAATATATACAGTTATGTTCTAAGCAAGCCAGACAATTATATGAATTAGATTACCCAGAAGATAGACCTGGGGACTTAATTAACAGATTGTATTTTGGCAGGGCAAGGAACAGTGCTGCATGCACTTTTTCAGCTTATCGACTAACTTTCTGCGCATTATACATTCTCATTGCAAAGGCGATACAGTGTATCCAAAATTGTATTTACACAATATGTAACTGAAATTTCAATGAAATAGTTGTCATGTTTATGTTTTATAGTCTGAATACCTAGTTAGACATACAAAACTGTGCATTTAGATGTTTATGATGTAAAGATTTAATAGAACTCAGCACTTATGTTAAATGAACTTGTAAGTAGTATTGATCAACTTTTTAGTGTATAAAATAATAAAGTCCTTTCCCTTAAAATAAGTCCATGTGAATTTGTTTTACACAGAATGGGTTTCAAAGGATACAGAGTCTTTAAAGAGCTTTCAGTAGAGCAAGTCAATGTAAACGTATACCTACATTAAAGCTTGTGAGAGGACGTTTATAAACAAGTAAACACTGCTATCCTCCACGAATAATGCATCACCTCATTATGCTGAACAGTTTATTTTTATTTAAATGACTGAAGACAACATATACAGTATAATGGCTATACATATCAGAGAAATACTACACTCTATCACAACGTAGACGTGGGTAATATATATATATTGTTTTGTACGCCTAGTCAGTTATACATATAATAGCTACTTAATACATATGATGTGGGGAAGGCACAAAGTAGTAGTCATTTACTGTCTGTATAGATGTCACTCACAAGAGTACCAGAAATAGGAAACCAACAGGAGTATTACAGGAGTAGAATTTCTCAAACAATGAACTGCAATACCACCTGGAACACTGCAAATTATATAGGTCCCTAATTACTAACCCTCTACATATGTGTGGAAGTACAGTGGGTATAGAAAATAATCACCCCCCTGTTTATTAATCACATTTTGTTGCTCAGCAGCCTGAAATGAAAATGGACAAACACAGTTTTTGTTTAATTCAGCTGTATGTACAACACATAACATCCAAGTGAAAGATATAATACCAACTTGTTAGAAAAAAACTAATTAAAAATTAAAAAACAGAATTACTGAGTTGGAAAATTAATCACCCCCCCTCCTAAAAATGACTTGTCAATAGCACACAAAGCCAATTGACTTTCAACTGTGATCAGCTTTGGTCATTTTGATTAGCTCAGCATGAAACAAGCTTTTCCTGAAGCATTTCAGTCCTTGGTAGTGCAACTGAAGACATCAATCAACTATGGGTGGCAAGGCATTGTCAAAAGATCTACAGGATAAAGTTATGGACAGGCACAATTCAGGAGATGGATACAAAACAATTTCAAAGGCTTTATCAGTGCCTAGAAGCACAGTAAAGTCCATTATTAAGAAGTGTAAGGTATTTTGTACAACACAGTCCCTCCCTGGGTCGGGATGTTGCTCCAAACTGGATGAAAGAGCCAGGAGGAAACTTGTGACAACAATATAACACATTCTCCACAAATGTGGCTTGTATAGGAGGGTTGCAAGAAAAAAGCCACTCCTCAAGAAAGGCCACATGCAGTCATTAATGAGCTTTGCCAAAAGAATCACACCTTGAAGATTCTAAGGCCATGTGGAAAAAGGTGTTATGGTCAGATGAGACTAAAATGGAATTCTATGGCATCAACGCAAAGCGATATGTCTGGCAAAAATCCAATACAGATCACCATCTAAATAACACCATTCCTACAGTAAAGGATGAAGGTGGTAATATCATGTTATGGGGCTGTTTCTCTGCAGCAGGGACTGGAGCACTTGTCAGGATAGAAGGAAAAATGGATGGGACAAAATACTGTCAAATTCTTGAAGAAAACCTGCTGCTCTCTGCCAGAAATTTGTCAATAGGAAGAAGATTTACATTCTAACATGACAATGACCCAAAGCACACAGCAAAACTGACCACACAGTGGTGAAGGAGAAAAAGGTGAATGTCCTTGCATGGCCTAGTCAGAGCCCAGACTTAAACCCCATTGAAAATCTGTGGATTGACTTGAAGACAGCAGTCCACAAACGGTCACCATCAAATTTAACTGAACTTGAGCAGTTCTGCAAAGCAAAAGGTTGTTCAACAAAATTCTGAAACAAGGGGGTGATCCTTTTTCCAACTCAGTGATTGTTTTTTTTCTGACATGTTGGTGTTATATCTTTTACTTGGATGTTATAAGTTGAATTCAGCTGAATGAAACAAAAACTGTGTCTGTCTTCATTTCAGGCTGCAGAGCAACAAGATGGGATTATTTTACAGGGGGGTGATTCTTTTCTATACCCACTGTAATTACTTAACTTTAGTTAAGTCCTGCTTATTAGGCTACATAGGCAAGGACCTATACCCTGAGTGCTCAGGTGGTGATGCCAGTCTTCCATACACTACGGACAAACAGAACCATACACAACAAAACCCATAGTACTCGAACTCTAAACAACAGTTCAAACAACAGTTCAAACAACTCATAATAGTCTATTTCTGTCACAACATGGCCATTGTCCTTTTCATGGTATGACAGTACCCCCCCCCCCGAAAACAGAAGGCCAAAGGAAGGCCAAAAGAAGGGAAGGGCAGAAGGACAAAACCCACTGTCTGTGGAGGAGAAATCCTCCCCACAGGCTGCCAGAGCAACCCCTCTGACCCCAGCACTGGTGAAGGTTTAGGCAGCCAGGCAGGCACAGGTGGAAAGGTAATGTACCCCCGTAATGGTAGCGAAGCTGGAAGCTCCACATTGTTCACCGGTGTTTGAGGCACCGCCGAGGTAGTAGGCCTGGTCGGCTCTGCAGATGTAGCAGGCCTGGTCACCTGGGCAGATGTTGCAGGCTTGGTCGGCTGCCTCCATAGCTAATATAGCATCTACTACTAACCTAGCCTCTGTCAGTACAGTCCATATGTCATTAGAAATGTTAGACATGGAAGGATAATTGGCTGAGATTTCCTTCAACAACACCATACAGTACTAGACATACAGTGGGGAGAACAAGTATTTGATACACTGCCGATTTTGCAGGTTTTCCTACTTACAAAGCATGTGGAGGTCTATAATTTTCAACATAGGTACACTTCAACTGTAACAAAAATCCAGAATATCATGATAGTATGATTTTTAAATAATGAATTTGAATTTTATTGCATGACATAAGTATGTGGTCACCTACCAACCAGTAAGAATTCCAGCTCTCACAGACCTGTTAGTTTTTCTTTAAGAAGCCCTCCTATTCTCCACTCATTACCTGTATTAACTGCACCTGTTTGAACTCGTTACCTGTATAAAAGACACTCAATCAAACAGACTCCAACCTCGGCATGTGGCGGCGGTGTGCAGGGAGCAGGGTAGGTGTGGTAGGTGTGGCGGTGCACATGAGTATGGTAAGTGTGGGGTAGGGGCCGTGGTGAGGTGTTGTAATTGTGGTGGGGGGCATAGTGCAGCGTTTGGTGGGTGTGTGGTTCAGCAGAAGGCGGTGGAGGCACAGCGGGTCAAAAAGGTAGAAGGGGTCACGTA
>JACXGM010037096.1:0-11202 GCA_016801145.1 Umbra pygmaea
TACTATACATAGTGAATACATAGTGAGTATGTGATATACTATACATAGTGAATACATAGTGAGTATGTGATATACTGTACATAGTGAATACATAGTGAGTATGTGATATACTGTACATAGTGAATACATAGTGAGTATGTGATATACTATACATAGTGAATACATAGTGAGTATGTGATATACTATACATAGTGAATACATAGTGAGTATGTGATATACTGTACATAGTGAGTACATAGTTAGTATGTGATATACTATACATAGTGAATACATAGTGAGTATGTGATATACTGTACATAGTGAATACATAGTGAGTATGTGATATACTGTACATAGTGAAAACAGAAATAAATAGGGGACCTATGTCCCCTTATTCCCACCAGGACCAAACCTTTGCTAACGGATCCGGCCTCCATGACTGTGCCTGTAGTGTTGTCCTCCACGTCAGTTCCATTGGCTCCACCCTCTTTGACAGTTACAGGGGGCTGCTCGCCACAGCTACGTAGGAGGCCCTGCCCCCGACTGAGACCATGCTGGATGACCAGTGTGCTGTGCCTCACCCTCGTTCGGTGCGGGCTGCATTGCACCCTGCGGCTATGTCTGGGGCTCCATTCTGAATGCCGCAGCCAGAGAATCTGCCCCCTGCACCTGAGGGTGGGGCTCCGCCCACTCATATCAATCAGGGAACCTGGTTATCACCGGGGCTCCACCCACCTCAGCAGCAGAGACCATCGGAACTCCACCCACCTCAGCAGCAGAGACCATCGGAATTCTACCCACTTCAGCAGCGGAGACCACCGGGGATCCGCCAAAGCTGGCATTGGCAGCACCACCCCCTGCTGCTAAGCCCCTACTGGCAGTATCAGCTACTTTGCCCCCTCACCGCGATTACGCATTGGATTATGAGGTGGGTGTTAGTGATGGGCGATTCATGAATGATTCGTTCATTTTTAACGTATCTTTTCAAAGACCGGTACGAACGATTCATACTGGATCGTTCATTTTGTTCTTTTTTGCACAGCCGCATTACATCTATGATCCAGTATACTGCTCAGTACTAGTACCTGAATCGTTCATATCGTTCATTTTGATGCAGGTGCATAACTTGTCTGACCCAGTGTACTGCTCTGTAGTACATGAGTCGTTCATTTCGTTCTTTTTTGCGCAGGCGCATTACTTCTATGATCCAGTATACTATTTGGTACTAGTACCTGAATCGTTCATTTCATTCATTTTGGCGCAGGCACATTACTCTATTATTCAGTACAATTTCGTTCTTGGATTTGCACATGCTTGCTCATCACTGTAGACTGAGAGACGGAAGACTCACAGATTTGTACCACTTAACTAGTCCGACCAAATATTACTAATTTGACAAATACACCATAGTTTACATATGGATCTGTTGATCCTATTATAGGATTATTTACAAAATAAATATTTTAAGCTTTATTTTAAATGTTATTCTTATGACGACAAATGACGCTGGATATTTAAAATAATGGGTTCACTACACACGTATCCGTATTACTGCTTGGCCACTGAACGTCTTTGTTATAATGAATTGATTATATGGTAGGCGGTTACATTTTGTTTATGTGCACTGCCTCAAATGAGCAAATTTTTGAATAATAAAAACTCCAGGCTTCGGGATGGAAGTGAACACACTTGACAGCTACACTTAATTTATTGCCTCAAATGTAAAACTTTCTACCAGACGTCGTATGAGATTAGTTCATTATCTTAAATGTTTTTGGATTTGCGCAGGTGCATTACTTTTATGATCTATTATATGGTTAATTAATTGAATTCTTTCCTTTTTTGTGAAGGCTTATTTCTATGATCCAGTACCTACGGTACGGATCAGTATACAGATCAGTATACTGGTTCTTTTCATTAATTTCGATCTGCGCATGCGCAAATGAATGATACAAATCAAAATGAGTCAGTAAAAAGAATCAAACTTCCCATCTCTAGTGGGTGTCTCCGGCCCCTACTCTTTCTTCAGACGCGCCCCACGTGGTTACCGGGGTTGTCCTGCCGACGGGGGCTTCTGCTAGGAGACCCCGTCCAGGCGTGTTTTGGCTGCGCTTCCTCCCTTCTCAGTGACTGTTTTTGGCATCAGGTTGCCCTCCTGAAGGGGGGGCCTGTTCGTCGGGAGCTGAGCCCTTGCGGGGGGCTGTCACTTTCTGATGTAAGCACCTGTTCTCCCCAATGTGTGTTACTAGTTCAGGTACTGCTTTTTCACGTTTATCTTTAGCATCAGGTATTTGTTTTCCCACTCCTTTAGTCACCTGACTGTTCACATTCTTTACATTTCGAGCAGATGGCAAGGGGCTCGCAGATGGTTCATCCAACCATGTTGCAGAGCCGCCATTTTTTTTGCACTGCTCATCAACCACGGAAGCCTTTGGTCAGATCATGTACGGGATGATTACGCTCACCAACTATACCTCCGTGATTGAATTTACAGTCGCTGGAGGTAGATGATTGGACTTATCGATCCCAAATCCAGGGCAGTGCTATTCCAGCATGCAAAGTCACGCTCAAACCACTATTATGATCTAGACCGTCCTGCATTGAAATAACTTAGCCCGCTATGCCACCCTGTTCACATGTCTTTGTCTGTCAATAGATCTCCATCAATAAGTCTCTAGCTACAACCACTATTCCCATTAGTCTGTGTATATGAGTCTTGTGTTATTGTTTTGTAGCTGTTGGACATTGTTGCGTGTAGTTCTGTGTGTTCTGTAGAGTTATATATTACTGAATGTGTTTTGACCCACCAAGATTCTCTAGTTTTGGTATGTGTGTTTTGGTACGTGTGTTTTGGTATGTGTGTTTTGGTATGTGTGTTTTGGTACGTGTGTTTTGGTATGTGTGTTCTCCATCTTAAAAACCATCTGCTTTCTGCTTTCAGTAATGCTTCTGTGGTTTTGTCTCCCTCCATCACACACCAACATGGAACGTTACAGTTTTCCTAATCACCCTGTACTGCTGCATTTAATCAAAATATTTGCTCTAGTAAATGTATAGTTTTTATGGATGCATTCAACCAACATCTCACTCTTGCGTGCTGTGCTACAAGCAAGGGGCAATCTGGCAGAGAGGATTTACAACATAGCTTCAGTGCGGCTTTCTGTTCCTCAGGCGCCATTCAACACTGCTGCTTAGCGGTGCACATTTCCCCCCATGAAGATGCATGATGTGTTGAACGGTGCATGAGGAATCAATCCATGTCCTCAGGGTTTACATGTTGTAGTGCATCAGAGGTGGTGGGGGGGTTTGGGTGCCCCCCCATCAGTATTGCCTTATCCCTCTTGTTCTAACTGGCTTATTCCTGGGATGTACTAACTAATCACTACACTGTAAGAAATGTACATCCGCGTTGTCAGATTTACTTAACAATGTTATGTTTGATTTACACAACATGTTGTGTTTCTCCTCATTTTTGAAAATATTATGTTGGATTTATACAACATGTTGTGTTTCTGGTGAGAAACACAACATGTTGTGTAAATCAAACATAACATTGTTAAGTAAATCTGACAACGCGGATGCACATTTCTTACAGTGTACATTATGTTTAAGTGGTTTTGATTATCACACCAGCTAGGCTATAACAGACTTGGAGGTAGGAATTTTCTGATCACCCATCCTGTGCTTTAGAGGCAGGTATAATTTCCCCCATGTGTTTTGGCGCTAGTAAACATAATAGAATCATGATGGATTTACAGTATGTTTTACTGCCTCAAATAATGACAGGCTCAGGCAAGTCAACATCTCTAAACCTGATGGACTCCAGCCGGTGCAATCTACTAGTGATTTATGCTGTAATGAGTCCTTTATTACAGGCCGGTCACCTCGCGGAGCTCTAATCTCCTAGTCTCGGAAGCCACGGTTGGCTCGAATCAAGGCCATAACAGTTGATAGAGGTGTGCCCTGAGTTATACAAAAATATCTTGCCTCATAATCTATTATTTCCTAGGCACGAACCCAAACACAATGGATTTCAATGGGATTTATCCAATAAGAATGTGGCAACATTAGACATTAAATAGCTCCTCATGACCATGTGTGAACAAACATATTTAGTTTAACGTTGTCCAGTAATGAACATGACCCAGGATTTATTTTAATTACGCGCTTGCCTGGTCTCACGACCATAATATGTTCTTCCTGATAGTCACCTGTGGCGTGTTGATGCACAACTGTTCGTCTTATTTTGTTATTATTATTATTTATTTAAATCAGTTCTTTGTGACAATTCTTGGATCGTGTTCTCAAGAGAAAAGATTATGAAAATCAGGGAATCAACTCCTGTGGATTTATTTGCAAGTTTTTTTCACAACATCCGTGGAATTTCTGGACATTCTATTCAAAGTTACTACTGCACTTTACCAGGTAGTGAAACGCATCCGAAGACGTAAACGAGGTGGGGTGCTGGTACACTCAAGTCGCCGCATACTACGGACTCCGCGACCTGGAATAATCCTTACAAACATGCGATTACTCAAAAATAAACTGGACAAACTGAACTTGCTTTTGTGGAAAACAGAGACCTCTATCTTCTGCTCAGTGTTTCACAGAAACGTGGCTGTGTGTAGCTTTTCCGGACTCTGCGATTCAATTGCCTGGTCTTACTCTCTTTCATGCGGACCGAGACAAAGATCTCTTGGGCAAATTGAAAGGAAGAGGAATATGTTTTTACATCAACAACGGCTGAGGAAATTATGTATCAGTTATCGTACAGTACTGTTCTCCTGACCTGGAATAATCTTTGATTAACTGCAAGCTCTTCTACAGCCCACAAGAATTAGCATATTTTATTCTGGTCGGTGTTTACATTCCAACGAGCACCGATGTGCATGAAGCGGCATGAATGATCTGACGGCAGCTAGCCGGTCAGATACTTGGAGTGTAGCGGTCACACCCGAACTCCTTAGTTATTGTTCTGGGTGACTTTAACAAAGGTAATCTATGCCATGAACTGCCCAAATATAAACAATCTAATAAAATCCAGACCAGAGAGGAAAACATGGATCACGGTTACACAACAATCAACATTGCATCCCGCCATGCCCCACACTGCCCTGGGTCTCTCAGACCAAGTCATGGTCCACCTGATACCCACATACAGTCAAAAACTAAAACTAGCCAAGCCTGTTTTGCGGCGGTCAAAGATGTGGAGCAGCGAAGCAACAGAGGCTCTGCGTGCGTGTTTGGACTGCACTGATTGGGATGATTTCAGGTCTGCCATTAATAGTCTGGATCAGTATACAGACGATGTAACATCTTACATCAGTTTCTGTGAGGACAGCTGTGTACCAACACGGACCAGGGTGAGCTACAACAATGACAAACCCTGGTTCCCAGCTAAGCTCAGACGTCTGCGTTTGGCAAAAGAGGAAGCGTGCAGGAGTGGGGACAGAGATGGCTACAGAATGGCCAAATACAGCTTTGGAAAGAATAACGGAAGGCAAGGGCATGTATGTAGAGAAATTATTACAACAGTTCTCAGATAACCAAATACAAGTCAAAATCCCTCCACTCCATCAATGACCTGCGACCAGTCAATGACCTGAATGAGTTCTACTGCAGATTTAAAAAACAAAACAACAGTCCAGACAGCATCCCTCCTGCCTTTGTGTCTGGCCATCTACAGCAACCCACTGGCACAGTCCTCCTGGCCCCCAATGTTGAGGACACAACACAATCACCCATCTCAATCACCCCCACCCCTGCCACTACAACAACCCTCTCTGTCTTGGAGAGAGACGTCAACAGACTTTTCAAGAGACAGAACCCCCGCAAGGCAGTGGGGCCAGACTCTGTCTCTCCGTCCACCCTGAAGAACTGTGCAGACCAGCTGTCTGCCGTTTTCACTGACATGTTTAACATTTCACTGGAGACATGCCATGTTATGTCATGTTATGTCATGTTATGTCATGTTTTGTCATGCCGTGTTCCAGCATGCTTCAAATCCTCCATCATCATCTCGGTCCCCGAAAAGAAAAAGAATAAAATCCTTATAATAGCTTTCATTTCCATACATGCAAATGCATTGGGAACACTGGACAGTCTATTCCACATCAAAACATGAAGAAACATTTATAAAATTTGTTTACTTTACAGAAAGTGAAGAAAAGGGAATGTTAGGCTGTTAAACAAATAGCAGTGTCTGCATTTGTCTTTACAAACTGAAAACATTTGCTGTATAAACTAAAAAATGCTTGAAGACTTAGCCATCCTGTGAATCACTGAACTAATATTTAGTTGTATAACCATAGTTTCTGAGAACTGCTTCACATCTGTGTTGCTTAAAGTTCCAACTTCTGGCACCTGTGAACAGGTATTCCAGCCCAGGACGATTGGAGTACGGTTCCTCTGCATTTCTTGGTTATGCTTACTGGTGTGTATGGGGTCATTGTCTTGTTGGAACACCCATTTCAAGGGCATTTCCTCTGTGGCATAAGGCAACATGACCTCTTGAAGTATTTTGGTGTATTCAAACTGATCCATGATGCCTGGTATGCGATAAATAGGCCCAACACCATAGTATGAGAAACATCCCCATGTCATGATGCTTACGCCACCATGCTTCACTGTCTTCACAGTGTACTGTGGCTTCAATTCAGTGTTTGGGGGTTGTCTGATACAAACTGTCTGCGGCCCCTAGACCCAATGAGAACAATTTTGCTTTCATCAGTCTACAATGTCATGTAATTTCTCTTTAGACCAGTCAATGTGTTCTTTGGCAAATTGTAACCTTTTAAGCACATGTCATTTTTTCAACAATGGGACCATGCTGGGCCTTATGCCGATAACGTGGCTCCACATAGTCGTATTCTAATTGTTACAGTACTCACAGGTAACTTTAGATCTTCTTTGATCACACTGGAGCTGATCATGTGTTAAGTCTTTGCCATTTCGGTTATTCTTCGATCCATTTCTTCCACGTCTTTCTGGTTTTGGTCGCCATTTTAAAGCATTCAAGATCCTTTTAGCTGAGCAGCCTATCATTTTCTGCACTTCTTTCTATGTTTTCCCCTCTCCAATCAACATTTTAATCAGCTTACACTGTTCTGGAACGACCCATTTTACTCTGATTTTCAGAGAGAAATGCACTATGACCTGCATGTACAACATTTGCTGCCTTCGTCTTTGAATAAGGGCCACCTGTTTGACATATGTTCTTTCACAGAATGAATGACCTCACTGCTTGAACTCCACACTGATATTATTTTTAACACGCCTCTTTCAATTAATGATGCAATTACACAGAATCAGCAGCATGCATGTCATGACTGTTGGGTCTGTTGGTTTCTATTACTCTACTGCCCCTACCAGTCAATTATTTGCCATGTTAATACAATTTCTACCAAAAACAGTAATTGATCTGTTTATTCATACTGGACTGCTATTATTTTGAACACAACTGTATACAGGTACTGTTGATATATTCTACTCATACTCTGCGCCTATACATTTTTAAAATATTTTACATTTTACTGTTGTTTACATTATCCTGTTACAAACATTATACCGTTACTGTAGACATACAGTTTATATACTGTAGATATCTTGCATATCCTCCTCCTTAAAAATATTTTTTTTAATTACATTGTACTTCACGCAGGGTGGGAAATTAACACCCGCCAAATGCGGGTAGATTTTCACATTGGCAGGTAAATTTTCCCTATCTACCAGCCACTCTGGCGGGTGAATTGTACAACATATGATACGTTTTTTTTCGGCTACTTTAAACATTACTTGTTTCGGATTGGAGATAAATGCGTTTGACAAAAATGCGGAAGCTTACTCATTAACAAAGAAAGATGCACTTCTGTCGAGGTGCATATTTGATTGATTTTCGCGGAGCTAGTCTATGAGAACTCCAGCCTTTAGCTGCGGTACCATGAACATAGTGCGGTAAAGAAGAAAAACAAATAAATTTAGTTCCCAGTAGTACCCAAAACGTGTATAATTACAGATATGCGGAAGTCGATGTGATTATGATACGATTTTATGTTATCGAAAAAATAAAATTACACACATACAGCGTGGAATTCTAAACGCTCATTGGATTATTCAGCTGTCACTCAAGTCACTCGTTTAGTCTGCGATATTGATTGGGAAAACGAGAGCGGCGTTAATCAGAATCCAGAGACATTTACATGCGCAATGTCCCACTTCTCAACTGTAACTTAGTTTATTAACAGCGGATTCTCCACAATATGGTTTCTTGTTATATTTAATGTTGTAAGATGTTTTGTTTCATTATTTAAGAAGCACTTGCAACTTTGATGGGTGATTATTGGGGGTCAGATGGCTCAGTGGTTAGGGAGTTGGACTAGTAGTCAGAAGGTTGCTGGTTAGATTCCCTGCTGTGTCAAATGTTGTTGTCTTTGGGCCAGGCACTTCACCCTAAATTGCTCCAGGAAGAATGCCCCCATGCTTAATGTACTGTAAATCAGTCTAGATAAGACTGTCTGCTAATCATCTAATCATTTAACCAATGCTTCAATATTTTTATTAGTAATCCCAGATGTTTTCCAAACAGATTATTAGAAAATGAATTTACAAATGTGTAAATATTGTGGTGTTTGTCAGGTGTTACAACACCAAAGGTTTACACCTCTCAAAGTTGATACTGCCTACTGTTGCATGAGTGATTTAAAGTAGCTGACTAAAATATGGTAGTTGGACATACAATTAGCAAACAGATTAGCATAATTTTTCAATCATCTTAAAAAATGTTCATCTCAGACTTGTCTTCACTAAATGTCCCTTTATTAATTGACCTATATTAATAACAGATGTATTCATAGTGAATTTAATGTATTGAAGCAATATAGAATATACTAGTGTGTTTTCTTTTATGTATTTGAATTTGGAAAAAAAAAGTGGCTGGTAAAATTTTGGCATCCACCAGCCACAGTGGATGAAAAAGTTAATTTCCCACCCTGACTTCACGATATGGAGGTACTTTTATGTTTTGTGGCATGTTTGTGTTTTCTTGATTTATTTTTTTATGTGTATGTATTTTGTTAGGCGCTGACCTCTGGGCGCTGAATGAGCGGTAGGCTTTTGGTCACTCATTGCGCACGACTGGTGCACTAGCTAACCATCCACACCGATGCTTAATGAGTAATCAAGATGCCTATT
Organism: Umbra pygmaea; assembly: GCA_016801145.1. Classification (NCBI taxonomy): domain Eukaryota; kingdom Metazoa; phylum Chordata; class Actinopteri; order Esociformes; family Umbridae; genus Umbra; species Umbra pygmaea. The sequence goes on from JACXGM010037096.1 coordinate 9,169, forward strand.
TAATCCCAGCGTTACATTACAATAGATCATTACACTGTTCATATACTGTAGATATATACAGTAGGCTCCAAAATTACTGGCACCCCTGACTGACAATGCACAAACAATACTGTAAAAACAAACAATATAATTATAGAGATAAACTCACAATACTGTTATGTGAGACATGCTGTTTTTTATTAATGTTACAATGGAACCAACCAAAATCATACAATTATTTAACACTTCATAATTATTGGCACTCCTTATTCAGTACTTAGTGCAACCACCTCTGGCAGGATTACAGCATTGAGTCTCTTCCTGTAATGTTTGACAAGAATAAGGAAAACATTTGGAGGGGTTTTGGACCATTCCTCTATGCAGATCCTTTCAATATTCTTCACATTCTTAGGTTTCTGCTTATTAACTGCCCTCTTCAACTCAGCTCGCAGGTTTTTGATTGGATTGAGTTCTGATGGCTGAGGTGGCCATGGCAGAACATTGATTTTGTTGTCACGGAAACATTTCTGTGTGGAGCTTGAGGTATGTTTTGGGTCATTGTCTTGTTGGAAATCTTGACCAGTGCCCCTGGACCTCTGGAATTTAACCGGCCTGAAAACATGACCCACCACCATATTTTATCATGGGTTTGAGGGGCCTCTCTTTGTATGCATCTCTGTTTGGACGCCAAACATGCCGATGCTGTATCTGAATAAAACGTTCAGAGTACCTTCCCACAGTCATAATTGAAAGGGCATTTGGCAAACTCCAAGTGCTTGCGTATGTGTCCAGGGGTCAGAAAGGGCTTTCTTCTGTCAATCCTTCCAAAAAGGCCGTTGTTATGGCGGGGGCATCTGATCGGGCTTTTTGAAACTTGGTGACCCCAAGATGCTACCAAGGCCTACAATTTGTTCACACTGATTCTTGGGGATTTTGTTGCTTCTCTCACCATCCTCCTCCCTATCCTGGGGGACAAAATGCATATGCGTCCCCTACCCATCCTCTACCCATGAGGTTTTCTACAGTTCCATATCTTTGAATATTTTAATCATTGTCCTGGCAGTGCTCAGTGGTATATTTAATGGTTTGTGGATATCTTATAGCCATTACCAGATTTATGAAGGTCTATGACCGCCTGTCTCTTTTGAACTGCCAGTTCTTTTGTTTTCTTCATGGTGTTGGATGACAAAGGGATATTGCATGCATGTTACCTCATTTTTATACCCTAGTGGAACAGGAAGTGATGTAATGGCTCAATATAGTTCCTAAAGGCTTAGATTAACTTAAAGAAGTGGAATTCTATTCCTGGTTTAATTCTGGTAGATGTTAATTACAATAATCTTTAAGGGTGCCATTGATTGTGAAACTTTGATTTGGAGGACATTGATTTTTAATATAATCAATTAATGATTTTGTTTGTTTCCATTGACACATTAATAAAGTACAGTATTTCTCACATTTTGGGATTTTGAGTTTTTCTCTATAATTGTCTTGTTTATATTTTTTACACTATTGTTTGTCCAGTCAGGGGTTCCAGTAATTTTGGAGCCCACTGTATATAATGTAAATATTCTGCTCATATCCTGCAACTTAAAAGTTAAGAAATGTTTACATTTCTGTGATTTATGTACAAAAACAAATCCTTGTTTGTTAAAATGTTCATTGCAATAAATCTCTTTCTGATTCTGATTGAGATTCGGATCAGAGTCGACTCCCGGTAACAACTCTAGTCTGTTCACAAACCTCAGGGATTCTCTGTAAACCAGGGCCCGTATTTATCTTAGAATTACTCTTAAAGCTACACTGTGTATTTCTTTGAGTTGATTCTTATCAAAAAACCCTTTGTTCTTTCACAAATATGTGCTCATTCATGTGTAATTACTTCCACCTAATAATCAAAGTATTTTCGTAAGTGTAGAATCTTCCATTCACAATATATACAATGGTGCCGCTCGAATTGCGGCAGCCATGTTACGCCTCCATCTTTAAAATACATTAGCCAAAGAGGGACATACCTGGAAATTCAAGCTCGGCCATTCGCGCTTTTACACAAGT
>JACXGM010037097.1:0-11201 GCA_016801145.1 Umbra pygmaea
TGATAGATACATACGGGGCCATTGTTTGCGCTTTTAGAGGCGCGCTAATGGAGGGCGGAGTATGCGCTGATTGCGTAATGGGTATTGGGTTTGATAAATACCACGCTAAATGTGGAAGCATAGCGTGTGCAATTACCGAACTCGCATAACCAGACGCAGCGCAAACTGCACTAGTGTTAGTAAATCAGGCCCTGAGTGTGTGCCCTGTATATATTTATGAAAAAGCCTACTTATTTATGATTGGAAAAAATTTGGAAAATAATATTGAATACATATGCATTTATACCTATCATGTGTTCAAATATCAACACATACCGAGCCCTATCTTACACCCAGCACAATTGACTTTTTACCCAAACGCATGTATCATTCCTATCTTGCACTCGACGCATATGGGACTTTTCCCTCCACAGACGCGGGTCGGTAAATTAGGGAATGAACTTGCGTTCGTTGGGCGGTTCATTGAAATTAAGAGGCGTGTTCTGGCGCAAACGTTCCTGGGGCTATCTTGCAGTTCCCGAAAACAAGTGTTACTCATATAATATTTTAGGGGGAAGCTTAACCATAATATAGCGTGTGCACAACGCGCATACACTTTGCTCCTCTCATCTACACAAATGCTGTAACAGGCTCCGTCACATCACTCAACGCCCATTCCCAACACGGTAAAACACAAGAACCCGCTCACCATGAACGCACACCAGTAATCAGATCACAATCACCCGAATTCAAATCACCAGCACTCCTTACCTCAGTATATAAACCCCACAGATGCCACACGTCTTTGTGAGGTATTGAAAGTTTCCACTGCCATTCCTGAGCCTGCTTATACATTGCCCTCTGGATATCTGGTAACGAACTTGACTATTTTTCTGACTATCGAACTGCCTTTGGATATTGCCTTGTACTTTTGCCTTCCCAGAGTTTCCTGTGTACCGACCTTGCCTGGACTGACTATCTGAATTGTGTATCGACCCCTGCCTGGCCTGAGAACCTAGAACCTGGATTGTGGAACCACGTTTTTTGAATAACCCTGCTATACGGATCTGTGGATTGCCAGTGCTTTCGCTCTCCCTTACCATTTCCTTGTTATACATTAAACAATTTTGTAACTGAGAACCTGAGTGTTGGTCTGATCGTTACAAATGCAGCAGTTCTTTAATATTGCAATACATAAATAGAAGGAAAAATTTACCACATGAGGGAAATCATTGTGTTGTCCGAAGATGTGAAAAAATAGGTATACATCTAGTGTACACATTTACCCAAATTATTCTGAATGAATTATTCGCACAGATATACATCAACCTCAAGGGAACCCATTCAATCAACATACAAGTCATTTGCAATGCTAATATTAAAATCACCCATGTCTTTGCGAATTACTCAGGCTCAAGCCACGACTCATTTATGGCAACTTTGCCATGAGGAATCCCCCCTTGGATGGGTGGCTGTGAAGGGGACAACGGCTATCCATTAAAGACATGGTTAATGATGACACAATTTATGATGTCAGCAAGTGCGTGAAATGCTGTTTAATCGAAAACACACACAAACACGCAGTGTAGCCTAATTGAACGAACATTCGGCACACTGAAAATGCGCATCAGGTGTTTGGATAGAACAGGAGGTAGCTACACTACTCAAGTCGCAGCCTTCTTTGTGGTTTGTTGTGTTTTACACAACATTTCCATGAATCATGGATATGTTGATGACATAAATGAGGAAATATTAGAGGACTTATGGAGACGTGATGTTGAAATGCATGTGCAGTTGCCACAACCCAAATGCCCAGAAATGCAGAACGGGAGAGGAGAGCTAATTTGACAGAAGAGTGAGGTAAGCAAAGTAATCTCGGTCTAATGTTAGACTACATTGGAAAAATATTACCATGCATTCATAACCTCGTGATTCAGTAAGAGTGAATCCAAAACATTTGAAAGTATGTCTTGTGACATTTCTCTATTTACATTTTGTAAAAAGAAAAATCTATAGCAATCCGCCGTTATAATAGCAATTTACCATGGAACAAGCACTCCTGCTCTTAAAGGGAATGTGAGACGACGCTCTGATTGGTTCATTGCACGTTACGCAATGGTTACGCCCAAACCACACCTATGACTAATGAAGCTATTTCAGACCTACCCATCTTAGATTTGCGTCGGGCGCAAAAGTCATTTATCCCGCCGGTAAAATAGCAACAGCGACCTGGACCCTCCCACAATGTCACTTGCATTTCGCGTTTGATACTTGCATTTGAAATCGTTAAAATAGGGCCCACAGTCTATTAATTGTAGGCAATAACAATTAGGGTTTTATTCATTTGTTTACTTGCATGAGTTGTACATGCATTTATCTAGCTAAAGTATGCAATTCAACAAAAAATATCGGTCAGTCAGACTAAATATTAGCACACAGAGTTAGAGAGCCAATTAGCCAATAAATATGCTATGTTGGATAAGCAATTATAGGAAAGCTAACTAATCATGAAGGTATATTTGTATTACAAATAGTAAGACTAACGTACCCATAATAAAGATGTTTTACCATGAATTCCAACACGTTCCTAGCAGGGGTCAATACAGCTCAATAAAGAATGTTTTGCAATAGTTGCATGCCTAATGTTAATTGAATATTTCAAAACTACGCGCGCAATAATGATTCCGTTAAAGTTAGTCTGTCGTGTGATTTTGGCTTTACTCACAGCTCATCCAAACAGGAAATTGCATTTGTGAATGTATTTGAGGTCAACCTTACCTGGCAACCTCAGTTACATTAACAGGCATCCAAGCCACCAAAAGGAGTCACTAGAGCAATTAATCGAGGAAATACCTGCTGACGATGGTGAGCTCGGTGAATAGAAGAGCACTTTAGCCTAGCACATAAACACACCCTTTGAGACTCACACATGATGTAGCCCACCAAAACACCCACTCAGGTTTCCTCAGCTCAATGCATTTACAGGCCAAATCTAGACAGTTGTAAAGATAGGTGCAGAGAGATGTGTAATGAGGATATGACCTGTAAACTCTGCTGGAAATGAATGTAAATAATACAATGATACACTATTTTCTGCAGACTGAACAGTAATAGAATGATGTAATCATGGCCACGTTAGTCTCCCTGTCACACACACAAAGAGGCAGAAAAAGGGCTGCAGTATATAGTAGTTTACATTTATTTGGTACACTGTAGTTGCAGTGCCATGTGTTGAAATTGTGTTTTATGTTTTATTTTCCTAGGGGGAGGTTGAGACCTTTGAATGTTAGAAAAACAGAGGAGAACTAGGCAGTAACCACACAGCTCATTTTTGTAATTATACTTTGAGCACTGAAGCATTTCCAGTCAGGTGTTTGATCAGCTTGGACCTGTTGAAACTGTCCCTGTCACACACAAACAAATATTATTACAGATAACACCAGGTATATTTATGGACATTAGCTGTTACTTTGATCCAGCATATGTGTATTTAGTTAGATAATACATTATTTTTATTTAAAAAAAAACAAATCAAGGGGACAAAAGTTTTTGTAGTCCAAAGAGCCAAACCACGTGTGTGTCTCTGCTCATTGATATTAGACACAGTAGCCCACAAACACGTTACATAAAAACAACCAACTACAATGTAATGGATTGGTAATATGATGAGATTATCTTCTCACAAAGTTGTGGCAACTTAATTGTATGTTTCAACCTGGTTACATAAGAGACATAGTTACATATCTATCACGTAATAGTGAAATACTTACTTTGGTTGTTACAACGTAACTTGCTTACGTTGTTATTTCACCGTAAGTAGTAACAACATAATTTATTTAAAGTGGCTTACTTGTAATTTGAAAAAAATGATTATATACAGGTACACATGTCTCTCATCTAATTTGAAGGCACCTATACTGCGTCAATGTATGGTACATTAAACCTTTAATGGACTATTATAGATGCATAGTGGTGCTAGACCATTTAAAATACTATACTCTGAAAACGCAGGCAGTTTCTACTTTAAAATGCTTGATCACAACTTTCCAAAATAACAAATTCACGTTATTAAGAAAAGCTTACAAAAAAATCTGTTTTAAATATATTAGCTACATTCTAATTCAATAAACGGATGTGTGTGTGTACTCTATTCTCCAGGATGCAGGAAACAGGACTACAGAATGCTGTGTGAAAAGTTGTATTAAATAAACAAGTTACAGTCTGACATATTTCCACTGTATTTCTACATATTTCCACAGTATTTCCTAAACCTGTTTGAAAATCTTAACCTGGTAAAACATGTCAAAGTCCCACACAAAACCGTGGCCATACTCTTGACCTCATCATCACTGGAGACGTCCCTGCCTAAGACCTGGATGTACGTGAGCTACATGTGTCTGAACATAGGGCTGTTATAATGTCTGTTACTGCTCCTGCACATCAGCGTCACGCCAAGCGTACTATTAAATTCAGAAACTTGAAGTCTGTTGACACGTCTGTCTTCCAGGAGTTAGTACAACCTGCCTTCTAAGCTGACTATCACTAGTGATGTGCGAATCCTGAATGATTTGTTCTTTTTGAACTAATGTTTTCAGTGAACTGAGTGTACTGAATCACTGCTCTAAAAGATTTGTTCATGTGAATCAGTTTTGTGCAAGTCAAAATCACACAGATTTTGGTGGCGAAGTTGCGCAGAGTTTGCTATTCTACTATTTTCTGTATTTTGTATTATTTAAGTTGACATTTTCCATCACTGGATCCACAATGCTAGTTCCTAATGTTTAACTAGATCAAAAATATATTTTACATTTTTTGTAGGTTTAAATTATTAGCAATTAAGGTAATTTGTGTTATTCCTAGGTTATGTTAGATTATGAAGAAATGTGTTGGATAGTCTATTGTAATAGTAGACTACAGATTCTTACAATCTTCTATTTTGAATGGAATTATGTTGGACATAATATTTAAAGCATTTAAATTATGTTTAAAATTTGTTTTACCAAATACTTCATTCATCAGATTTTGCTACTTTTCCCCTCTTCTCAAGGACAAAAATAAAACATTTTAACCAAATGTCATGAAATATGTTAACCAACTAATACAATACCATAATAGACAATGTAGCCTAACAGAATAATAGAGGACTAAAGCATATTACAACTAAAGTAATCTTTCAAAGCTGTTCATATTTGTATCATAATGTGGTCATATATTAAGCGAACTAAACAATTCATGTAATAACATACTGTAGCTCATAGGGTCTGTGTCACATTTTAATGTAGTCAAAGGTAATGATGGACATAACTTAGGGTGACAAAGTTTTACTTTATGACGACTATATTATTTGCTGATTTTGGGAAAAAATATATATTTCGTTTTCATGTGTGCAGGAAATATTTAATTCAGCACTATTATAGAAACAATATGGTGCCATCATGAGGTAGAGATGAAATTAAGCAGGAAAACAAAAAGATTCATTAAATGATTCAGTGGGTCAAAATATCTGAATCTTTTAAAAGAACTGAACTGAACGATTCAGTTCACTTTAGTGATTCAGAATGCACATCACTGTCACACGTAAGGAACAACTTCGACATGCTTGCCCCTGAAATATCACATCAAGTATCATTCCAATAGTCCACCCCATGGTTCACAGAGGAGCTGTACAGCATGAAGACCATAGACCGTAAGCTAAAACATTTTTGGAGAAGCACTTGCTTAACTGTCCTCCTTCTGGTCTATAAAGACCACCAGGCTTCTTATATCAAGGCAATAAAATCAACCCGCTCTACCTTCTACTCTTCCATGATTGACAACATTAGTGGTTACATATGATTGACAACATTAGGAAACCCCAGGACCTTGTTTTCCAACATTAGTTGAATTCTCCACCCTGCAGACTCAAGCCACACCACTGTAACTTCCAAACAGTGTAATATAGGGATGCTCATATTGACCGGTTAATCGTTAACCGAAAGTAAAACATTTCACCGATTAATAATATCAGTTAAACGGTTTAGAAGTATTTTTTACGTATATATAGACTATATTTGTTAAATCACGTGGAGCGTTGGCACGCGCAACCAGAGCCTGGCGCTTCGTTTAAAAGGTGGAGAGATATAGGTAATGAGGAGCGAAATATACCGGCTGCCTGTTTTGCGTCTGCAACGGGTTCTCCATTTAAAATGACAACCCTTGGACATTTATGATGACTGTAATATTAACTTGCGCTTTCATTTTGTCATGTACAGAAACGTATAACGCTATAATATTGGGAAGCATATATTATTTTATCGGCTATAATTCATCATGCTCCTGATGCATTATAGCCGACAAAATAATGTTACCTTAAAAACAACACACACAGTGATTGACAACATGCACTTTATTTTCTGAGAGGAGCGTAATGGTAATTTCAATGGAATGGGCAGATACTGTATAGCTAGTTAATAACATAACGCATAGCAAGCATTATCAACATTTTGTTTTGTGTTAATGAAATATAGCCCTTATTTGTAGTAGGCCTCCTGTAAGCAACAACCTTGTTTCAGATTGTCACCGACTGTTTTCATTCTATAATTTGACAACTCGGTAAACACTGCATCAAGGCTACTTTCCTTTGATTGACAACAGAAAGTGAAAACGTCTGCGACAAACTTTCTGAGGCAATATTTTGGTTGGTGTGGACTTTACGCCAGTGTAGCTAAGTTGAACCTTAAGTCTCCGTGGTAAAACCAAACATCGACACAGCTTTAGTATAAAACTAACTAGTTTCAACGTATTGTTTAGTGTGGACTTTGCACCCAAGTAACTTATACGCAAAGCTGGTGCAACCGGCAGCTTTTGTTGATCTGTTCTGTATGCTGTTTGCACATTAAAATAAATCCATGAAAAAAATTGTTTGTATATTTAACGGGTCACAGACACTCGTCAATTAAATTTTTTATTTAAAGCCAATTGAATCTTATAATCTTACCAGTTAACGGTTAATAATCGGATAACGAGTTGTGGTTGTCGGTCAGGAAAATTACCCAAAATAAGTATCCCTATTGCAAAACCTCTGCTAAGTTCAATACCAGAGAAAATATTACATCTACAAATTTGATTCCCACTGGTATCGTACCCGTAGCCAACCACCCATATCTGCTACTTTTCTAAGTGACTTTGCTCTAGTTACACCTGCACAAAGGAAATAGAAATAATCTGAAAAATGAAAACTACCAGTAGCCCACTTGACAATATAACTATTTAAAACATGCTCAACAACCCTAATTTAATGTGTTACTAATTTGTCCCTGTATACTGGTAAGGTACCGTCACTATTTAAGATGGCAGCCATTACCCCCTTGCTCAGGAAACCATCCCTTGACCCAGACCTCCTTCCAAATTTCAGGCCTATTTCCAAACTACAATTTTATCTACAGTCCTGGAGAAGATAGTAGCAATGCAACTTCACTCACATCTTAGTGCTAACCTACTTTATGAGACTTTCCAATCTGGCTTCCGGTCAATGCACAGTACTTAGACAGTGCTGGTGAAGGTTGCAAATGACCTGCTTATAGCTGGAGACACATGACCCCCAAACATCCTGGTTCTTTTTGACCTCAGTGCTGCATTTGATACATTAGATCACACAATTCTACTGCAATGCCTAAAAGAACACACTGCCATCTGTGGAACTGCCCTAAACTGGTTAACCTCTTACCTCTCTAACCGCAAGCATATCTTACCATTGTTGAAGCAAAATCAGCAGAGTCCATCATACCCGTGGTGTCCCACAAGGGTCAGTTCTAGGACCTGTTCTCTTCTTTCTCTACATGCTCCCACTTGGCCAGATCTTTAGCTAGCACAGCATCCAATTCCACTGCTTTGCAGATGACACACAGGTGTACATTAAAACCAAGCCTGACACAAAATCTGCTCTCTCAACCCTGGCTAATTGCCTGGGTGAGGTCAATTGCTGGATCCAGAACAACTTCCTCCAGCTCAACAGCAACAAGACAAAAGCAAAACTGGTAGGCACCCCACAGCAGATCACTAACTCCTGCAACATGTCCTACCACAGACAGTCACATGATTCCCTTCTCCTATGTACTCACCAACCTGGGTGTGAAATTTGACTCCCCTCTCTCTATTAATGCCCACATTAATCACGTCTGTAAAACTTAATCTTTCCATCTTAAGAACATCTCATGCCTATAAACCTCTCTCACCTTTCCTGAGAAAAGTGCATCTATTAATTTGTTTTCTCCTGAATTGATTATGGGGATGCAGTACTTGGGGGTCACCCAGCATGCTCAGCTCATACAAAACAGTGCTGCAAGGATCGTTAGAAGAGTAAAAAAGTCAACATGTAAACTTTAATTTTAGATGAAAATACAAACAGTCAACATTCTGTAGATACATGAATTAAGTTAAATTAAATCGGTTGTAACAATAGACAACAGTTCCCAACCAGAAATCCTTCTGATTAGTTACTTGTTCTGTCTGTCAAACTTGTCGGCTCTATCAAACTTGAAACTTTTGACTTTTGCTGGTGAACGTGAGGAATAGTTGAATCAAAAGCAATGGATCTTGTTAAAGAAACCAATCAGACGTATGTCCAGTGTTAGCAAACTGACAATTTTTTTGTTTCACCTCTATTTAACCAGGTTAATCGATTGAGAACAAGTTCAGGTATACAGTTACACATAAACGGTATTAGGTTAGATTAAAAATACTGTACATTCAGTGCAAATATGTTCTTAAATAGAGAGGTAGATTTTTGGAATGTAAAGTGGCAGTACAAGAGAAATAACAACAGGATAGGTAACATGATGAACATGGCTGAAAATGGTAATGTGCAAATTATACGAAGACAGTTGTGCGGTTGATTGTGCAATATGCATTAAGGCTTTGATGAGTACGCTAGGGCATAAACGGGCAAAGAGAGGGGGTAGGGTCAACATGTGCAGCGGTCAGTCTGTAAATTTGAAATTAATGCCTTAAAAGTAGTAATGGGGATGGTGGATACGAGTTTCAGGGATTTTTGTAAATCGTTCCAATCATTAGCAGCACAGAATTGGAAGGAGAGGTGGCCAAATGAGGTGAAGGCTTTTGTAGCGACTAAGGAGATATACCTGCTTAAGAGCAGGTTTGAGAGTGGGTGATGATATGGATATCAATGAGCTTAGGTAAGGTGGTGTTTTGCCTAGTAAGGACTTGTAGATGAGGTGGTACCAGTGGTTCAGGTGCCGGGTGTGTAGCGAGGGCCATCCCACTAGTGAGTAGAGGTTGCAGTGGTGGGTGTTGTATGGGGCATTGGTAAAAAAAATTGATGGCACTGTGGTATACTACATCCAATTTCTTGAGAAGAGAGATTGAAGCAGTTCTGTAGACAACATCACCAAAGTCAACCATTGGGAGGATGGTCATTTTCACAAGGGCTTGTTTGGCAGGAAGGGTGAATGAGGCCTTGTTGTTATGCCCAGCCCAGTGAGGGCGTTAACATGAACTGAGCAAGGACTCTATGTATTTATCAGTTCATTTATGCATATTCCGTTTGTGTTATTCTTCTATCAGTGCATTGCATGTAGATTTATGTTATTAGGTGTATGCCCCTTTAAGTTCCCCGCAACACCTCTCTCTTGTTTGATCAGCACCAGGATAGGCTTTAGTTAGGCTAGGCTGGTACTGGTAGAACTGATCATCTATTACGTTCAGCTGTGTTCTATTAGTTAGGTAGGCATTGTTATAAAAACCTGGTCAGACAAGAAGGAGATGTTGGTCATTAATATATGTTACATTGTTATCTGTTTCTGTGTTGGAAGGCTATCCGGAACGATACTATGTAAGTTGTAAAAAGTGTGTTGTCCGAATTTTGGAATGTTCTGCGTTAACTCTGTACTTATGTTAGCTGTCAGTGTACCATGCCACTGTTTGAGAGCAATATAGGCTGCATAGTTATACTCAATGTGCTCTCGCTTCACTAGTTTCACCTGCAACTGAGATATCTGTATGTTTTCCTGGATTGTCAAGCCATATTAAACATTGTAAACTACCATCTACATCTACTGCCTTTGGTCTCCCTCCTTCAACTACACCATACATTGTGACAGAATGACCGACCAACAAGAAAGGACTTCGAGACCAAAAACAGGTCTTGCGTCTCTCAACTTCCTCTTCACAATATCCCACAGATTCTATATGGGGTTCAGGTCAGGAGAGTTGGCAGGCCAATTGAGCACAGTAATACCATGGTTAGTAAACCATTTACCAGTGGTTTTGGCACTGTGAGCAGGTGCCAGGTCGTGCTGAAAAATGAAATCTTCATCTCCATGAAGCTTTTTAGCAGATGGAAGCATGAAATGCTCCAAAGTCTCCTGATAGCTAGCTACATTGACCCTGCCCTTGATAAAACACAGTGGACCAACACCAGCAGCTGACATGGCACCCCAGACCATCACTGACTGTGGGTACTTGACACTCGACTTCAGGTATTTTGGCATTTCCTTCTCCCCAGTCTTCCTCCAGACTCTGGCACATTGATTTCGGAATGACATGCAAAATTTGCTTTCATCCGAAAAAAGTACTTTGGACCACTTAGCAACAGTCCAGTGCTGCTTCTCTGTAGCCCAGGTCAGGCGCTTCTGCTGATGTTTCTGGTTCAAAAGTGGCTTGACCTGGGGAATGCGGCACCTGTAGCCCATTTCTTGCACACGCCTGTGCATGGTGGCTCTGGATGTTTGTACTCCAGACTCAGTCCACTTCTTCCGCAGGTCATCCAAGGTCTGGAATCGGTCCTTCTCCACAATCTTTCTCAGGGTCCAGTCACCTCTTGTCGTTGTGCAGCGTTTTTTGCCACACTTTTTCCTTCCCACAGACTTCCCACTGAGGTGCCTTGATACAGCACTCTGGGAACAGCCTATTTGTTCAGAAATTTATTTCTGTGTCTTTCCCTCTTGCTTGAGGGTGTCAATGATGGCCTTCTGGACAGCAATCAGGTCGGCAGGCTTACCCATGATTGCGGTTTTGAGTAATGAAGCAGGCTGGGAGTTTTTAAAAGCCTCAGGAATCTTTTGCAGGTGTTTAGAGTTAATTAGTTGATTCAGATGATTAGGTTAATAGCTCGTTTAGAGACCCTTTTCATGATGTGCTAATTCTTTGAGATAGGAATTTTGGGTTTTCATGAGCTGTATGCCAAAATCATCAGTATTAAAACAATAAATGACCTGAAATATTTC
>JACXGM010037098.1:0-11201 GCA_016801145.1 Umbra pygmaea
ACACACACACACACACACACACACACACACACACACACACACACACACACACACACACACACACACACACACACACACACACACACACACCCTGTGTAGACCACCCCAGACCAAATGTCATGCAGTTTCTCAGTCTGCTAGACCACCCCAGACCTAATGTAGGGCAGTTTCTCAGTCTACTAGACCACCCCAGACCAAATGTAGGGCAGTTAGTCTGCTAGAACACCCCATACCTAATGTCATGCAGTTTCTCAGTCTGCTAGACCACCCCAGACCTAATGTAGGGCAGTTTCTCAGTCTACTAGACCACCCCAGACCAAATGTAGGGCAGTTAGTCTGCTAGACCACCCCAGACCAAATGTTGTGCAGTTTCTCAGTCTGCTAGACCACCCCAGACCAAATGTCATGCAGTTTCTCAGTCTGCTAGACCACCCAGACCAAATGTCGTGCAGTTTCTCAGTCTGCTAGACCACCCCAGACCAAATGTCGTGCAGTTTCTCAGTCTGCTAGACTACCCCAGACCAAATGTAGGGCAGTTTCTCAGTCTGCTAGACCACACCAGACCAAATATCGTGCAGTTTCTCAGTCTGCTAGACCACCCCAGACCTAATGTAGGGCAGTTTCACAGTCTGCTAGACCATCCTAGACAAAATTGTGGAATATCTTTTGAAAGAACAGTCTTCCAGTAGAATCCAAGGTGGATTGACTCCGTTTAAGTGGCTCAATATGGAGACACTTGGCTTTTCATTTCAAGGTGCACTGTGTATATTTCTCTTTCAGTGAGCAGCTTATAAAATTTACACTCACCTAAAGGATTATTAGGAACACCCATTCAATTTCTTATTATAGCAATTATCTACTCAACCAATCACATTGCAGTTACTTCAATGGATGTAGGGGTTTTGTCCTGGTCAAGACGATCTCATGAACTCCAAACTGAATGTGAGAATGGGAAAGAAAGGTGATTTAAGCAATTTTAGGGTGGCATGGTTGTTGGTGCCAGACGGGCCGGTCTGAGTATTTCACAATCTGCTCAGTTACTGGAATTTTCACACACAACCATTTCTAGGGTTTACAAAGAATGGTGTGAAAAGGGAAAAACATCCAGTATGCGGCAGTCCTGTGGGCAAAAATGCCTTGTTGATGCTAGAGGTCAAAGGAGACTGGGCTAACTGCTTCAAGCTGATAGAAGGGCAACTTTGACTGAAATAACCACTCGTTACAACCGAGGTATGCAGCAAAGCATTTGTGAAGCCACAACACACACAACCTTGAGGCGGATGGGCTACATTCAGATGGTAGAGTCAGAATTTGGCGTGAACAGAATGAGAACATGGATCCATCATGCCTTGTTACCACTGAGCAGACTGGTGGTGGTGGTGTAATAGTGTGGGGGATGTTTTATTGGCACACTTTAGGCCCCTTAGTGCCAATTGGGCATCGTTTAAATGCTACGGCCTACCTGAGCATTGTTTCTGACCATGTCCATCCCTTTATGGCCACCATGTACTCATCCTCTGATGGGTACTTCCAGCAGGATAATGCACCATGTGACAAAGCTCAAATAATTTCAAATTGGTTTCTTGAACATGACAATGAGTTCACTGTACAAAAATGGCCCCCACAGTCATTAGATCTCAACCCAATAGAGCATCTTTGGGATGTGGTGGAACAGGAGGTTTGTGCCCTGGATGTGCAACCTACAAATCTCTATCAACTGCAAGATGCTATCCTATCATTATGGGCCAACATTTCTAAAGAATGCTTTCAGCACCTTGTTGAATCAATGCCACGTAGAATTAAGGCAGTTCTGAAGGCGAAAGGGGGTCAAACACAGTATTAGTATTGTATTCCTAATAATCCTTAAGGTGAGTGTATATAGATCATGTATTATATTATATAAAAAAATTGAAAAATGTTATTTAGATGGGTAAATGATATCCTACACTACTCAGTGCTTATTTTGCTATTTTAACAGGAATTGCGAAGAGGTCTTGACAAGCTCTGCTTCCACAGTGTTTGTTAGTGGACACGCGCTGGTCTGTTTTTGATACAAACCATGCATTTTAGGCCATGACTTTGTATAACAAATCACTGCACAGTGTAGGGAATTATTGTCCCTATAAATCTCTTCTATAATATCAATAAATAAAGCATTTAATGCTGTTCACTAGGGAACCATTATCCCTCTAAATCTATTTTATAATATCAATAAATAAAGCATTTAATGCTGTTCACTTGAAAGCAAAGGTGTCTATGTTGTTAGGGCTAGACATTCTACACGTAGCACCTTATCTTGTAGACACTAGATCTGACACAACACTGTTTAGTTCAGGTGGATTACGATGTGCATGGTACTTTCCTCAATAGTGTAGATGTAGTTCCTCTTGGATCTAACTTCAAACTTTATGTTCAATTCACAGGCTTCCTCACAATTGTTTTTTTCTAATGTTACGAATAGTTCAGTGTTTAACATGTGTGGTGAGGCTGGCATTGATCTATGAATCTAGTCATGTAGGCCCAGGGCCAGTAAAACTAGTCATGTAGCCCCAGGGCTAGGAGCACTGGTAGCCCAGCTCCCAGGATCAACGTCAGGCTCTCCGTGATGCCCAGGCCCACCTGCTGCCCAGTCCCGTGCTGGTGTATGTGGGGTAAGTTGTGCTGTTGCTGCCTGCTGATGCTGATCTCTGGTAGGACATGGACGGTGGCGACATAGAGGAATGTCCCGGCTGAGAAAAGCATCCCTATTCCAATAGCACTTAGACGGTGCTGAGAAGATCCACCGCTCTGTAGGAACACAGTATGAAGAACCAGCAGGTTAGAATGAATACACAGCTCTGTAGGAACACAGTATGAACAAACACAAGGTTAGAATGAATACACAGCTGTTATAACCTGTAATGCGTGTCTGGATTCTGGATGAAGGTATTTTGGACCATATCCTCCATTAAGAAAAACATCTCCAGTTCAGTTAGGTTTGATGGTTGCTGAGCATGGACAGCCCACTTTAAATCACCCTACAGATTTTCAATGATACTCAGGTCTGGGGACTGGGATGGCAATTCCAGAACATTGTACTTGTTCCTCTGCATAAATGCCAGAGTAGATTTTGAGCAGTGTTTTGGGTTGTTGTCTTGTTGAAATATCCAGTCCCGGCGTTTCTTTGTGACTGATTCCTCTACATTATTCTCTTTCAGGTCTTTGGAGGTTGTCTGTGGGCAGTTTTTGACCATTCTCACCATCCTTTGCCTCTCCAATATTTTACTTAGCCTGCCACTTCTGGCCTTAACAAGAACGGTGCCTGTGGTCTTCCATTTCCTCACTATGTTCCTCACAGTGGACACTGACATCTTAAATCTCTGCGATAGCTTTTTGTAGTATTCCCCTAAACCATAATGATGAACAATCTTTGTTTTCAGGTCATTTGAGAGTTGTTTTGAGGCCCCCATGTTGCCACTCTTCAGAGGAGAGTCAAAGAGAACAACAACTTGCAATTGGCCAACTTAAATACCTTTACTCATGATTGGATGCACCTGTCTATGAAGTTCAAGGCTTAATGAGCTCATCAAACCAATTGTGTGTTCCAATTAATCAGTGCTAGATAGTTACAGGTATTCAAATCAACAAAATGACAAAGGTGCCCAAATTTATTCACCTGTCTAATTTTGTTTTGATGCATATTGCGGATTTTCTGTTAATTCAAAAAACCTTGTTTCCCTACCGAAATATTACTGTGTCCAGTTATTTGATAGATCAAAATGAAATTGCTGATCCAAACACACAATTATTTATAAATTAAAATGGTTAGGGGTGCCAAAACTTTTGCATACAACTGTACATGATCTTAATGGATCAGCTGCAAGGAGTAAAAAGATAAGGTATTAACCCCTGGGGGAAATCCAGGTGTTTAGATTACACAGAATAGGGACAATTAAGCATATACAATACAATAAACAGCCTAAAAAATTATTAAATACTATAAAAACAGAATATACATAATAATATTGTGTATTACTATATACTTTCTTAATATACACTTACCTAAAGGATTATTAGGAACACCATACTAATACTGTGTTTGACCCCCTTTCGCCTTCAGAACTGCCTTAATTCTACGTGGCATTGATTCAACAAGGTGCTGAAAGCATTCTTTACAAATGTTGGCCCATATTGATCGGATAGCATCTTGCAGTTGATGGAGATTTGTAGGTTGCACATCCAGGGCACGAAGCTCCCGTTCCACCACATCCCAAAGATGCTCTATTGGGTTGAGATCTGGTGTCTGTAGGGGCCATTTTAGTACAGTGAACTCATTGTCATGTTCAAGAAACCAATTTGAAATAATTAGAGCTTTGTGAAATGGTGCATTATCCTGCTGGAAGTAGCCATCGGAGGATGGGTACATGGTGGCCATAAAGGGATGGACATGGTCAGAAACAATGCTCAGGTAGGCCGTGGCATTTAAACAATACCCAATTGGCACTAAAAGGCCTAAAGTGTGCCAAGAAAACATCCCCCAAACCATTACACCACCACCACCAGCCTGCGCAGTGGTAACAAGGCATGATGGATCCATGTTCTCATTCTGTTCACGCCAAATTCTGACTCTACCATCTGAATGTCTCAACAGAAATCTACTCATCAGACCAGGCGACATTTTTCCAGTCTTCAACTGTCCAATTTTGGTGAGCTCTTGCTAATTGTAGCCTCTTTTTCCTATTTGTAGTGGAGATGAGTGGTACCCGGTGGGGTCTTCTGCTGTTGTAGCTCATCTGCCTCAAGGTTGTGCGTGTTGTGGCTTCACAAATGCTTTGCTGCATACCTCGGTTGTAACGAGTGGTTGCTCTTCTATCAGCTTGAAGCAGTCGGCCCATTCTCCTCTGACCTCTAGCATCAAGAAGGCATTTTCGCCCACAGGACTGCCACATACTAGATGTTTTTCCCTTTTCACACCTTTCATTGTACACCCTAGAAATGGTTGTAAGTGAAAATACCAGTAACTGAGCAGATTGTGAAATACTCAGACTGGCCCGTCTGGCACCAAGAACAATGCCACGCTCAAAATTGCTTAAATCACCTTTCTTTCCCATTCTCACATTCCGTTTGGAGTTCAGGAGATTGTCTTGACCAGGACCACACCCCTAAATGTATTGAAGCAACTGCCATGTGATTGGTTGAGTAGATGATTGCATTATTGAGAAATTGAAAGGGTGTTCCTAATAATCCTTTAGGTGAGTGTATATTTTATTATAGGTGTTTTTATGGTTATCAGTGATTTTGCCATAGTACAGTGCCTTGCCAAAGTATTCGGCCCCCTTGAACTTTTCGACCTTTTGGCAAATTTCAGGCTTCAAACATAAAGATATGAAACTGTAATTTTTCTGAAGAATCAACAAAAAGTGGGACAAAGTCATGAAGTGGAACGAAATTTATTGGATATTTAAAACTTTTTTAACAAATAAAAAACTGAAAAATTGGGCGTGCAAAATTATTCCTTATAATTTTTGGGCGTGCAAAATTATTAACTTATACCCTAAGTTAATACTTTGTAGCGCCACCTTTTGCTGCGATTACAGCTGTAAGTCGCTTGTGGTGTCTCTATCAGTTTTGCACATCGAGAGACTGAAATTTTTGCCCATTCCTCCTTGCAAAACAGCTCGAGCTCAGTGAGGATGGATGGAGAGCATTTGTGAACAGCAGTTTTCAGTTCTTTCCACAGATTCTCGATTGGATTCAGATCTGGACTTTGACTTGGCCATTCTAACACCTGGATATGTTTATTTGTGAACCATTCCATTGTAGATTTTGCTTTATGTTTTGGATCATTGTCTTGTTGGAAGACAAATCAGGTCTTTCGCAGACTCCATCAGGTTTTTTTCCAGAATGGTCCTGTATTTGGGGCGTAGATGGCTCAGTGGGTAGGGAGTCAGACTTGTAGTCAGAAGGTTGCCAGTTCGATTACCGACTGAGCCAAATGTCGTTGTGTCCTTGGGCAAGACACTTTACCCTAATTGCTTCCAGGTCGTTGCTGTAAATAAGAAATTGTTCTTAGTCAACTTACCTGGTTAAATAAAGGTTAAATAAAAATAAAAAAATCCATCTCCCCATCAATTTTAGCCATCTTCCCTGTCCCTGCTGAAGAAAAGCAGGCCCAAACCATGATGCTGCCACCACCATGTTTGACAGTGGGGATGGTGTGTTCAGGGTGATGAGCTGTTTCTTTTTACGCCAAACATAAAGTTTTGCATTTTTGCCAAAAAGTTTGATTTTGATTTCATCTGACCAGAGCACCTTCTTCCACATGTTTGGTGTGTCCCCCAGGTGGCTTGTGGCAAACTTTAAACAACACTTTTTTATGGATATCTTTCAGAAATGGCTTTCTTCTTGCCACTCTTACATTATTTACTAATTTTAATAAGGTATAATACCTGGACGAATGTCTAGAATCTACGTAAATAAATTCCTCCAGCTTTGGGAAGATTGAAACACAGGTCGTCTCTGTTTAGATTTAATCTGAAGACAGAGAACATGTACAGTAACTGTCCAGCAATTGTACATATCAAAATTGAAGTCCTGTGATTGTGGTGTGGTGAATCTTAGATCTGTATATTTACTGTGTGTATATTTATTTATTCATTTATTTTTATTTATTTTTAAATTCGGCCTTTATCAATATTTATTTTCATGTTTTTCCTGGATACATTAAAATCAGTATTTTACATTGTAGTCATTTAGCTGACTCTATTATTTAAAGCGACTTACAGTAAGTACAGGGACATTCTCCGGAGCAACTTAGGGTAAAGTGCCTTGCCCAAGGACACAATGGCATTTGGCACAGTTTGGAATCGAACCGGCAACCTTCCGACCACAAGTCTGACTCATTAACCACTGAGCCATTGTCATGCATTTTAATAACACAAATTAAATACCTTATTGGTTTTCTTTATCGGGTTTTCATACTAGTGGTTGGAACTTTTATAAAACTAGAGCACTGGCCACTGGCACACTAGTAATTACAGATTAACATCGCCTGGTGTCCGTGAGTAATCGTCTCATTAATTGCCTGCCCATTCAGTTTTGTACATACATAGTAATGATCTTAAATGCTGTTCACTTGTGTTGGCAAACTAAAATTTCTGACCTTTTAAGCTTAAATAACAGATCTGGTAAAATGATTGAAACCTTGAAGGAAAATTTACTCACCGCTAAACAGGTGTTTTGGCGTGCTTTGGCATTCTTGTTTTTCCCCACTTCCCTGTAACTGTCAGTCAACTACCTAACCAGCTACTGTAGCAAACATTCTGCATGACTGTCCCATGTGATAGCCAACATTATCTTAATGACCTATGTTGTTCACAGTATTAAGAATATTTATATTTATACATATTACTGTGAAATAATACAAAAACATTAAATCTGTTGTGATTATTATCATTATTATTAATGGACAAATTCTGTCTGAAAAAGAGTAATTTTTTTGTCAGGTAGTTTTATCGTGTTTTATCAGTTTAAACCAAATTCCGTAAGCCCTATAGATATCATGTTTTATTTACCTAGTTACCAATATTTTTAAATAAACAATCTTAATCTGGTTATCTAGTCTACTTTAAATTAACCACTTTATCCCATCAGTTATAATAACTATTACTGTTGTCAGTTTTGAGCTAGTTCTGTCTAGTCCGGTCCCCAAGATTTCGTTGCTATTTTTCAACCTTTGGCTGCTGAAAATGCAACACAAACTGATCTAGAAACAGGCTGAAATCAACATTCTACCGGAGTCATTTATTTTGAGAGTTTCTCTCCATTTCTTACTTCATAACTCCCTAGACTCTGCTTCCAACTGTACTGTCAATAAAAAATTAAACAACAAATGACAGACTGTAGTAAAAGCAAAAGAGAAGCAAGAGAACAGACCTCTGTCTGATCTCTTGGTCTTTGCACATTTACATGATAGCTACTATAGTTTATTAGCCTGGTCCTACCAGACTCTCGTACGTACATTTCATCTGTACAGAGATTCTGGCCACTCTCCATTGACAAGCGTTAACTTCCTTGAAGGTGGGTACTTTGTTGAAATTTAAAACTATTGGAACTGCCCAGAGCCACTCTGGATCGGCCATAACCAATCGCTAACGTTTGGTCGTTACGTACTACAACTCAAACTAGCGCAGGACATCAACGCCATTGCTCTCAGCCACTCCCTCTGTTCGCTGATTGGACCGGTAAAAAATTGTTCTGAGAAAACCTGTGAATATACAGCAAACCCAGACGGAGTACGGAAAATGAAGAACATAGGAGGGTGGAGCAAGGCTAATAGTTTATCCCAATTTGGGCTCTTCTCCAA
Organism: Umbra pygmaea; assembly: GCA_016801145.1. NCBI lineage: Eukaryota > Metazoa > Chordata > Actinopteri > Esociformes > Umbridae > Umbra > Umbra pygmaea. The sequence continues at coordinate 8,345 of JACXGM010037098.1, forward strand.
CCTTGCACCACAATGGAGACACCAGCTTACTTTTTTAAGATAGGACATGAAAACTTTAAACATAAAAATGGTAAACCCTTTCTTTCTAAATGGTATGTATAACTTCACCCAACACAAAGCCTTCGTACAATGTACTTTGTCGAAGGTGGTTGAACCACCTTTTCATCATATTATTGGTTTACAAGTGACAGAGTGACAGAGACCTGGAAGTCCTCACCGCGTTCAGGGTGAAGTAGGTACTGATGGCCAGGACAGGTGCGGCTGCAGAGAAGGCCAACAAATGTTTCTGAATGTGCTGCTTCTCTAAACCTGCATGCATCAGAAAGGAGACCAATCCGAACGCAGCTGGGGCCTGGGCTCAGCGACAAAATAGAATAAGTTCAAGAACATGAAATAGAATTCAAAGATGATTTGTTGAGGTTTCTGGAAGCATCAGCCACTGATTGGCTGGCCAACACATGTTAAGGCGGCGGACTCACTTTGTGCAGAATGACAGCCAAAAATACCATGACTTGAACTGTGACCTGTGAGGAAGCCACGGCCGCGCCCAGAGCCACACCATCAGCTGGACAAATTGTAGAGGGACAATATTGTTACCACACACACTAGTACAACAGACACACACACTCATACATTAACATCAAAACACATACAATATCTCACAAAAGTGAGTACACCCCTCTAATTTTTGTAAATACAGTATATGATTATAACTTTTCATATGACAACACTGAACAAATAACACTTTACTACAATGTAAAGTAGTGAGTGTACAGCTTGTATAACAGTGTAAATTTGCTGTCCCCTCAAAATTACTCAACACACAGCCAGTAAGGTCTATATCACTGGCAACAAAGTGAGTACACCCCTAAGTGAAAATGTCCAAATTGGGCACAAAATTTCAATGCTTTGTGTGGCCACCATTATTTTCCAGCACTGCCCTCTTGGGCATGGAGATCACCAGAGCTTCACAGGTTGCCACTGGAGTCCTCTTCCACTCCTCCATGATGACATCACAGAGCTGGTGGATGTTAGAGACCTTGCGCTCCTCCACCTTCCATTTGAGGATGCCCCACAGATGCTCAATAGGGTTTAGGTCTGGAGACATGCTTGGCCAGTCCATCACTTTCATCCTCACCTTCTTTAGCAAGGCAGTGGTCGTCTTGGAGGTGTGTTTATGGGGTCATTATCATGTTGGAATACTGCCCCGTGGCCCAGTCTCCAAAGGAGAGGATCATGCTCTGCTTCAGTATGTCACAGTATATGTTGGCATTCAATGAACTGTAGCTCCTCAGTGCAGCACTCATACAGGCCCAGACCATGACACTCCCACCACCATGCTTGACTGTAGCCAAGACACACTTGTCTTTGTACTCCTCACCTGGTTGCTGCCACATACGCTTGACACCATCTGAACCAAATAAGTCCATCTTGGTCCAGTAATCCATGTCCTTAGTCAGCTTGTCTTCAGCAAACTGTTTGCGGGCTCTCTTGTGCATCATCTTTAGAACAGGCTTCCTTCTGTAACGACAGCCATGCAGACCAATTTGATGCAGTGTGCAGCGTATGGTCTGAGCACTGACAGGCTGACCCCACCCCTTCAACCTCTGCAGCAATGTTGGAACTACACATTTGTCTATTTCCCAAAGACAACCTCTGGATATGATGCTGAGCACGTGCACTCAACTTCTTTGGTCGATCATGGAGAGGCCTGTTCTGAGTGGAACCTGTCCTGTTAAACCGCTGTATGTTCCTGGCCACTGTGCTGCAGCTCAGTTTCAGGGTCTTGGCAATCTTCTTATTAGGCCATTTTTATGTAGCGCAACAATTATTTTATTTGCCATGAGGTGCCATGTTGAACTTCCAGTGACCAGTATGAGGGAGTGTGAGAGCCATAACACCAAATTTAACACACCTGCTCCCTATTCACACCTGAGACCTTGTAACACTAATGAGTCACATGACACCAGGGAGGTAAAACGGCTAATTGGGCCCAATTTAGACATTTTCACTTAAGGGTGTACTGACTTTTGTTACCAGCGGTTTAGACTTTAATGGCAGTGTGTTGAGTTATTTTGAGGGGACAGCAAATTTACACTGTTATACAAGCTGGACACTCACTACTTTACATTGTGGCAAAGTAGCATTTCTTCAGTATTGTCAAATGAAAAGTTATAATCAAATATTTACAAAAATGTGAGGGGTGTACTCACTTTTGTGAGATACAGTAACTACACACACATGAATACAAACACGTTGCTTATGCAATAGACTTTAGGGAAAATATTACAAGCTATGAAGTTATTTATCTTTATTAACATGTGACTCATATTGCCCAAGGCCCTTTGAAAGACTGAGTTTGGATGTCACATGGTTCATCACATGAGGAAGCTAAAACCATGTGACATACCATGTACGTAATGCTGTTGCATTTCACTGGTTTGTATAATGGTACAGAGTTTTCCACAACACATATCCCAGAGGCAATGAAGCAAGGCTTTTCTTCTGGAACCAACATCAATATCAAAGGAGATTTTAGAGTTCTGTCACTAGGGTGTGTGTGTGTGTGTGTATCTTACCAGCGGCATGAATAACCAGGCCCAGCGTTGCTGTGAGGCTGGTTCTGTTTGACATTCCAGTCCTTGGATCTAGAAAAAATAATCAATCAACTGTGATCAGCATGAGTTCTGTGATCTACATGAGTTCTGTGATCAGCATGAGTTCTGTGATCTACATGAGTTCTGTGATCTACATGAGTTCTGTGATCTACATGAGTTCTGTGATCTACATGAGTTCTGTGATCTACATGAGTTCTGTGATCTACATGAGTTCTGTGATCTACATGAGTTCTGTGATC
>JACXGM010037100.1:0-11200 GCA_016801145.1 Umbra pygmaea
CTCCCATACAGGGGATTTAAATGACGCGGGACGACCAAGCTCCTCCGTTCCTCCGCTCGCCATGACCATGCTGTGAGCGGACTGAACATGCGCAAAACTTTTTTATTTCAGTAATCAATCCGCGGATCACGTGTGTCCCGAACCGAAGATATTGATCCGAACGGATCACGGATCAATGATGATCCGTTGCACCACTACTGGGCATTCACTTTTAGTGTTTTAGCAATCGGGTAATAAATAAACAGTCGCTGCAACAGACCGGTGGCAAGTAAGCGATGTCGAGAAGCTGGTCGGTATCCCGTACAGTAAACCGTGCCATGAAACTAGGAGGATTAGATATTGTCTGAAAACCAGTGTTGGTTAAAGTTACTTTTCCAGTTACTTTTTAGTTAATTGTTAAGTTCACATGTTTTGGGAAGTCCCTAATTAAGACAAAATTACCAGGTAAATGGAGTTCACTATTGTGACCGAGAAATAAGATGTGACACACATTTTAGCTACCGCTTTAAGGTTACCATGGTAACAGAGTGATTTTTGGGGGAGAATATCTGTCACTTGAATTTGACTATACATTTGAACTAGTTCAAAACCTTAATAACGTTCATGCATGTAAATAAAATAGTCAAAAATTTAGGAACATACCCTCTAAGCAATTGAGGTTGAAAAGACGTTGAAAAGTCGTTGAAAAGTAATTGAAAAGACGTATTTGTGGTTGAAAAGATGTTCAATAGACGTTGAAAAGACGTCTTTCAAAATATTTGGCTCAGTGGGATAGGATTCACTATGAGTTTTGACTATCCAAAATACATTCTGACTGGTAAAAATGTAATTACGGATATCAACAATCGGTATTATTACTAGTAAAAATGCAATTTCTGATATTTACAATTAGAATTATCACTAAAAACAATACAACTGCAAAATGTATTTTGGATAGTAAAAATTACACTTGAAATGGCAGAGCAGTTACTGTTGGATTTCTGTGTCTAAGGTAGAGAACTGTGTTCAGACACAGTGTGGTCTTTTACAAAATGTCTGAGCAGGAGAATGTGTTTGTGGGTTTGCATGTCTGGCTGTGTTTTGCAAATTACGAGAGAATGAGAACGTTTTTGTGGTTTGGTATTTCTGGGATACAATGTTGAAACTTGAGTGTCAAGTTTCACTGACTGTGTGTTATTTTCAATTTCAGTGTGTGAAAACTAGTCTCTTCCTGTAACAAGTTCTTTACGACCATCGTTTTAAAGCAGGGGCAGCCAAAGTACACTTGAGAGAATCAATGCATTATAGTTTTCAAACCGTACCTGCTAGAAACGGTTGCTTCATACCCTTGGAAAGAGGAAGTTCTGCTGGAAATAATGAGGGGAGGATTTTTCATGTGAGTTACAGACAGGAATCAGGAAGTGTGTAATTACACTGGTCCAATTAAATAAAGCCAACAAGGGTGGCCTTCGCTGAACTCTGGTCATTTGACTTTTGACCTCAACATCAAAAATGGCATTTGTAATCAATAACAACAAAGTTAAACAAATTATTTATAAGGTAAAGTATTTTAGTACAATTTTAAATCAGACATCCCTTTTCAAACTCTTATTTATTACATGTTTTATGTTTTTAATTACTGTATAAATTCAAACACTAATGAAATTACCAAAAATATAGACTAAACATGAAATCTCTGTAACACTGCCCCTTCAGACAGTTACACTCCCATTAAATTACTTTGATTTATTACACATTTATGGAAACATTTGAATAAATCTAGTAATTTCCAGAAATAATCTACTGGCATTTTATAAAGGTCAACACTGCAACTTTAAATTATCCTTACTTGTAGGTTCTTAGAGATTAGTTCCATTAAAACACATTTTAGTTGTTTTCTACAAGTACAACTAAATTATGAATAGGTTGTTCAAGAATGGATGTACTAGTAAGTCTTTGACCCACTTTCCTGAGCTTTATCTTTCCCATTTGTACTTTGTAACTTTTAGTACCAACCCATCTTCATCTTTACAAACATCTAGTACCCTGCCAATTCTCCACACATTACGGGGCACCTCATCTTCCTTGACAATGACTATATCTCCAACCTTCTTTAATCGTCCTCCCACTCTGAGAATACCGTCTTGCATTACTGGATCCAGCTGGAACAACTTGTGGTTTTGTGACAGTTTACCATGATTCAACATTTGTATTTCCATTCTTTTGAGCTAACTTCACAAGTGCAAGACTGGCTTTCCTTCTGAGAAATGCCCCAGTCTTTCCAGAAAATTGACCTCTTTGACTACTTTTGTCTGTAGTGCTTGTGTCACTTTGACTTCTGGATCTCCCACCATAAGCTGTGGAGTTGACTTTTGGGTGACAATCTCTCTTTCCCGCAGGAATGTTGGTCCAGTGAGCCACGGTGAACTCATCAACTCTGTCAACTTGAGCCCTCTGGAAACATGGTCCGCCGGGTTTTGGTCGGTGTCAATGTAGTGGGCTCGGCTGGGTCAGTTGTTTCTCTGATTTGTTGGACTCAGTTAGCAACCAAAACACAACCTGCGTGCCTCATTGTTAATGTAGCCTAAGACTACCTGTCAGTCAGTCCAAAAGTATTCTTGATTGATCTTAAGCTCCAGCTCCTCCTTTAACATACTGCCAACTGTTGAGGAGACCAACTCCAGTCTTGGTATGGTTACAACTTTGGTGGGTGCAAACTTGGCTTTACCTATGACTAAGGAGGAATGTACCTTGTCTTATGTCACCACTCGGATATATGAGCACTGACCATACCCATAGCTATTCTCATTAGAGAAGTGATGCAGTTTAATCCTCCGTATTTTCCCTAGGTTTTCAGGAACAAAACATCTTGGAATCTAGAGTATCGGCACATTCTTTAGATCTTTCAGACAATTTTCCCATTGAGGCTTTAATTCTGCAGGCAGAGATGTATAAAGTACTAGAGACTCAGACTTGAGTAAAAGTAGAAGTGCTTTATCAAAAATGTAACTTGAGTAAAAGTAAAAGTGCTCTTTAAGCACCACACTTAAGTAGAAGTACTGAAGTATTCAACATTTTTTGTACTTAAGTATTGCAAGTAGTATATTTTAAAATGTACTACTCAAGTACTGAAAGTAAAAGTACAAATATTGTGTTATGTAGTCAAAAGTTTGAAAATCAAACTTTATTATTGATTTTTTTAAAACATTATTTCAAATGTTTAGCCTAAAAGACTCTCACAATTCCTTTGGCTTTGCAATACAAGGACATGAATGTGCAAAAGCACACTGATCTTAACTCTTATTTTTTTATGTTTGTAAACAAAACTAGAACATGTATGACCCTTCCCCCTTTATATCCCTCCTCTCTCTTCCTGCTTGTGCTTTTTCTCCATTCCTTTCTTAAACTGGTATTTAGCAGTCTTAAAGCAGTCATATATAGGAAGTTAAAAATCTTTGGTTGGCTGTTGTGATATGTGCATTATATTATTTATATTTATAACCTTCATATGTTTCTTCGAATTTGACGGTGAATTTTTGATGCCCATTATTTCGCAATCTTTCGGGAAAGAGTAAGCACTTCAACATATATGAATTGCCTTTCATTCCCAAAAATTTAAACATGGACTCTAAGTAGGGCCAGAGGTGGACACCTTCCTCACGATCACTCAACGTTGGAGGTGTTGGTGTTGTTTCTGGTTGTTACATCTTGAAACAAACTAAAAGCTCAAGTGTTCTCAATTGAGGCAGGCAGCAGAGCGAAAAGTGGGAGCATGCATGGCCTGCTTGATTTGCTCAATGATTTTATTTTATTTATTTATTTAACCTTTATAAACAAGGTAAGTTGACTAAGAACAGTTTCTTATTTACAGCAATGACCTGGGAGCAATTAGGGTAAAGTGTCTTGCCCAAGGACACAACGACATGATGATGAGCCAGCTTCATCAAACCTGGTGACAGAGCCATCTACAGCTTTGGCGGTGGTAATGTGGTTTGAATAGTTTGTAACATTTTAATAATTGTAACGGGTAACGATGCAGCACATAAAAAATGTATTGTAGTAAAAGTATTAAAATCATTGAAAATATGTACTGAAGTAAAAGTAGAAGTAGGAGAAAAAAATAATACTCTAGTAGAGTACAGATACAGCCTTTTAGTACTTAAGTACAGTAGTGAAATAGTTCTACTTCGTTACTATACATCTCTGTCTGCAGGCAATTGTTTGTCTCATCCAATGCCCCTTTGGCACAATTCCTACAGTATTTTTTTCCCAGTAGAAGGAAAGGTGCCAGTTAGACTAGCGGGTCAAACACAGAGGCAACAGTGGAGAGAATATCCTGCTGTGACGCTAGCTTCTCATCCAGGGCGACATTAAAGGAGAACGTGTCACTGTTCGCAATCCACTTCACTCCCAACACAGTCTGGACTGAGAGTTCCTCATGATTGAGAGCCACATCCTGTACTCCACTTGCTAGTTCGTTGTCAGAAATAGACTCCAAAACATCTCTGTTGTTTGAGATAAAGTTGTGGAGGTGTAATCTTTCTTTTTTTGCACATACATTTTGCCCTTCTCTGACCAGTTTGATGGCTGTGTCCACAGAGTCTACGCTGATCAATCCGTCATCAACATAAAAATTATTCCTTATGAAGTTGGCTGCTGCGGGATAATCTTTCTCGTTTTGGCTTGCGAGGTACTTCATAATTTGCGCAACCTGGAAAAGATGCTGCTCCAAACAGATGGACCCGCATTCGATATTCTTTTGGCTCTGCTTGTGTGTCACTGTTTTTTTCCACCATAGTCCCTGGGCTTATGTGGAACTGGTGGAACATTTTTTCAACGTCACAGATCAGTGCAATTGAGTGTTTGCAGAACCTGCGAGAACTCCTGTCAATCCATTTGTGAGGTCAGGTCCGGCTAACAAGTGATCATTCAGAGCTGTGCCCTCATACTTGACCAAACACAACCCTGATTTTTGATATACTCTGTGGTGAGGAATTGACCAGATGTATCCTGCCCTGGGTTGGTTCTCAGCTCTCTCTACATCCCCATCTTTAAACACACTGTCCATGAACTTAATGTAGTCATCCTTGAATCTGGGATTTCTCTAAAATATTCACTTCAGCTGCTTCAGCCGCACCAGAGCCAGTCGCTTATTTTCTGACAGTTGTCTTAAAAGGAAGAGGCATCCATTCATTCACTGATTCATACACCAACAATGGTGTCAGCCATGCAAGGCGCCAGCCAGCTCGTCGGAAGCAGCTGGGGTTAGGTGTCTTGCTCATGGAAAACTCGACACTAGGTTAGGAGGACCCGGGGATCGAACCACCAACCTTTCGGTTGCTAGACAACCTACTTGACCCACTAGCGCCCCAAGCAGAACTTCTCCATCGTGTTTATGGCTCTGTTGGCCAGCAATTACAGGTTCCTGTATGTTGTTGTTGGATGCATTGGACAGGTTTTGGAAAGTGGGGTATTTGGTGGATGCTTTTTAAAGAATATCCTGGAGAAGAGGATGGACAGCTTCTGCACCGTACACCATTGTTGCTGATAAGGCATTCCCTCTGAGATCTTACATCATGAAGACATATCCACACAGGAATTTAGAAGACTCCAAAATGATCTTAATCTTCAGGCTTTAACGTGCTCGCAGGGTTGTGGAGAATCCCTTTGGCATACTAGCCAATTGATTTTGAGTGTTGTTGAGTGCCAACAACCTTTGGCCCAAGACACTGGAGGAAGTTGTCTTGGTTAGCTGTGCTCTACACAACTTCCTAAGGAGTGAGTGCATGAACCGATTCACACAGGATAGTGTTGCCAGAAAAGGACCCAATCATGAACTTATACCAGGAAGATGGAAAGCAGACCCTCCCCTCCAGCAAGCAAGTTCTTGGCAGTGAGAGCCAAGCAACACAGAGAAACACTCTGCAGTGACTTCATGTCAGACAATGGTGCAATACATTTGTGGAACATGATAGATACTGATAGACATGTACAGTAGCCTTTCAGTAAACTCCATTTGTGTGATTTCAAAATGCAAGGAAACATTATTATTTCAGCTCTGTAAATGTACTTGCCATTTGTTGGGGAGGTTTAACAAAATTTAAATGTTTAAATTTAACATCCTCCTTCTTGTGCAATATTTTATTAGTTTGAATGTACCAGGGGATTTGAATCTTGAATTGGGTGACATGGTATTACTCTTTTGCTCAATGAATATACAGTGCCTTGCGAAAGTATTCGGCCCCCTTGAACTTTTCGACCTTTTGCCACATTTCAGGCTTCAAACATAAAGATATGAAACTGTATTTTTTTGTGAAGAATCAACAACAAAATTTATTGGATATTTCAAACTTTTTTTACAAATAAAAAACTGACGAATTGGGCGAGCTAAATTATTCAGCCCCTTTACTTTCAGTGCAGCAAACTCTCTCCAGAAGTTCAGTGAGGATCTCTGAATGATCCAATGTTGACCTAAATGACTAATGATGATAAATAGAATCCACCTGTGTGTAATCAAGTCTCCGTATAAATGCACCCGCTCTGTGATAGTCTCAGAGGTCCGTTTAAAGCACAGAGAGCATCATGAAGAACAAGGAACACACCAGGCAGGTCCGAGATACTGTTGTGGAGACGTTTAAAGCCGGATTTGGATAAAGAAAGATTTCCCAAGCTTTAAACATCCCAAGGAGCACTGTGAAAGCGATAATATTGAAATGGAAGGAGTATCAGACAACTGCAAATCTACCAAGATCTGGCCGTCCCTCTAAACCTTCAGCTCATACAAGGAGAAGACTGATCAGAGATGCAGCCAAGAGGCCCATGATCCCTCTGGATGAACTGCAGAGATCTACAGCTGAGGTGGGCGAGTATGTCCATAGGACAACAATCAGTCGTATACTGCACAAATCTGGCCTTTATGGAAGAGTGGCAAGAAGTAAGTTATTTCTGAAAAATATCCATAAAAAGTGTTGTTTAAAGTTTGCCACAAGCCACCTGGGAGACACCAAACATGTAGAAGAAGGTGCTCTGGTCAGATGAAACCAAAATGGAACTTTTTGGCAACAATGCAAAATGTTATTTTTGGCGTAAAAGCAACACAGCTCATCACCCTGAACACACCATCCCCACTGTCAAACATGGTGGTGGCAGCATCAGGGTTTGGGCCAGCTTCTCTTCAGCAGGGACAGGGAAGATGGCTAAAATTGATGGGAAGATGGATGGAGCCAAATACAGGACCATTCTGGAAGAACCTGATGGAACCTGATGGAGTCTGCAGAAGACCTGAGACTGGGAGGGAGATTTGTCTTCCAACAAGACAATGATCCAAAACATAAAGCAAAAAACTACAATGGAATGGTTCACAAATAAACATATCCAGGTGTTAGAATGGCCAAGTCAAAGTCCAGACCTTAATCCAATCGAGAATCTGTGCAAAGAACTGAAAACTGCACTTCACAAACGCTCTCCATCCAACCTCACTTAGCTCAAGCTGTTTTGCAAGGAGGAATGGGCAAAAATTTCAGTCTCTCGATGTGCAAAACTGATAGATACCCCAAGCAACTTACAGCTGTAATCGGAGCAGTTCTTTATTTGTTAAAAAAGTTTGAAATATCCAATAAATTTCGTTCCACTTCATGATTGTGTCCCACTTGTTGATTCTTCACAAAAATTACAGTTTCATATCTTTGTTTGAAGCCTGAAATGTGGCAAAAGGTTGAAAAGTTCAATGGGCCCAAATACTTTCGCAAAGGCACTGTAATACAGGCCCTATTTTAATAATCTCATATGCAAGTATCAAACGTGAAACACAAGTGACATTGAGGGCAGGTCCTGGGCGCTGTTGCTATTATGTCGGCGGGATAAATTACTTCATTAGTTATAGGTGTGGTTTTGGTATAACGTGCAATAAACTAATCAGAGCGTTATTCCCTTTATAAGCAGGTGCGCTTGTTCCATGGGGGATTGCTATTATAACGGTGGATTGCTATTGATTTTTATTTTTTACAAAATGTAAATAAAGAAATGTCACAAAGACATGTTTTGCGATGTTATGGGCTCACTCTTACTGAATCACGAGGTTATGAATGCATGGTGATATTTTTCCAATGTAGTCTAACATTAGACCGAGAATACTTTTCTAACCTCACTCTTCTGTCAAATAAGCTCTCCTCTCCCGTTCCTGAACTGAAGAATTCAAGGACAAATTTTGAAGTGAGGTTGAGGCCATTTACAGCAACAAAAGAAGGCTCAGGCATTGCTCCAGCAGTCAGTGTACCATCTGCTACACTGCTCTGAGTGCTTGTTCAGTGTTTGTTACCTTTTTGCCATTGGTTGTTTTTTCAATGCATGTTGGGCTGGCAATGGACATGATTGTGGCAGATGACCTAAGCTAAGTACTCCTTTTTTCGTCAATAGATTCACTTGTCTTTGTAGGGAGTTATGTTCTGTTATGTGTACATTCGTGTTTGTGGGGATTATGTATTGATGTATGTTTATGGGTTGTCACTATATTCATGTTATGAGGGATGTAGGTGTGATGGAGCTGATACATATGCACATTGTTGATTGAGCCTTCACCTTGTTATATGTCATACATAATGTGTATGTTATAGTGAGCCAAGTTTACATTACGTATATAAAGTATGTACGTCAATGCCGTGTTAAAGGACAACTCTGTCGCAAAATGAACCTAGGGGTTAATAACACATTGGTACGGAGTTGAAGATTCTCTGGGATATGTTTTCATGCTAATCGAATGTGCCCAGTTTTAGTGCAGACTGATAATTACCTTATAACGCTAGTTGTGCGGGCATGGATGAAGTAAAAATAAATCGCTATTATATACCACTAACAAGCCTCAAAATAGCACCACTCTTACACGGTAGCATAATGAGGGTCCCTACATGCTAACCGAAGCATGTGAAAATCCACATGGCTCAGAAATCTGAGGGGGTACGTGCCCCCCCCAGTTTCAATGGGCATGACGCCTCTGACTGGCATAATGAATAAATAGCATAATACATTTAAATACAATAATGACATAATGACTAAATAGCATAATAAATAGTTATATAATGATGGGATAATGTAATGAGTAAATAACAAATTTGAATACTATAAATATACACAAATAACCTAATACATATAAACAAGTACAATGATGGAAATAACTGTTAGGCTTATATTGGGTGTGTGTGTGTGTGTGTGTGTGTGTGTGTGTGTGTGTGTGTGTGTGTGTGTGTGTGTGTGTGTGTGTGTGTGTGTGTGTGTGTGTGTGTGTGTGTGTGTGTGTGTGTGTGTGTGTGTGTGTGTGTGTGTGTGTGTGTGTGTGTGTGTGTGTGTGCGTGCGTGTGAGGATAATGCTGTTCAACAGTAGAGATGTGAGTCAGTTCCACCTCAGGACTTTCCCCACCTCGATCTTATAACAAGATGCCTTGTTCAGTGTGTTGTCATGTTTAAAATTATATTTGTTATACTTTATATCATTGATTCATATATTTTTTTCTTCCCCATCTGATTTTGAGTATAGAAAAATGTGTTTGCATGTTAGTTCTAAGGGACCATGATTTAATAAAACATGCTTCATGTGTTACAGAGGCTTAGATAGTAAGGTTTTGGTGGACGTTGACAATTCTTCATATTTTTTTTAGAAAACCCACAGGAGATAAGGATATTCCTCCTAGAATAACATAGGTTTCATAGGCGTTTCTAGCAGGCGTTTTAAGAGTAAATGGGTTAATAATTGTAGCATCCAGAATGGGGTTGTGCCAGTATGTTTTAAGCAAGCTGTCGTGGAACCTAAAAATAACAATCTGGATCTGTATGATTTAAAAATTATCGACCAAAATCGAAATTACCCAGCCTAGCCAACATATTAGAAAAAGTTGCATTCAGACAACTTAATTCTTTTTAACCAATAATAATATCTTGGATACATTTCAATCTGGCTTCAGTTGTGGACACAGTATAGAGTCAGCACTTGTAAATGACCTCTTGCTATTTGGTGATGCTGGTAATCATGCAGCTTTATTTCTACAAATAGTGATGACAATGGGGCTACACTTTGTAAATGTCTGGAGGAAGTAAAAGCATGGATGGCTGATAATCTTGTCCAATTAAATGAACAGGAAACAGAAATTATCATCTTTGGTCATACACAGCGTGGGAATTTCACGGCGGCCATACGGCCATGGCCGTCGTTGCCCTTCCCTTTGGCCGTGATGCCCTGAAAATTATTTTAGGCCCTCCGGCCAACATGGCCTTAGTGCCCCTGCTACTGTCAAAATCTCACGGTCAGCATTCGGTTTCTTTGTCTGTAGGTTTGTGTGCACTGTGCAAAGTGTGTTTTCAAACAAATTTAAATAACAGCATAGTTCACACTGAATGACGATTTAACCACGGACCAATCAATAATGATGATTTCACCACGGACCAATCAACATCGCTATCGGATGATTTTGGATGCAGCCCCACACTGCATAATTCAAATCCACTAGCAGGAGCGCGACTGAACCACAATACATGTAGGTAAGCAAGCTAGTTCGCTAGATATTGGATCGTTATAAAGCTGACTTAAGTGCTTAACTAAATCAAACCTGTCTGTTTTGGAAGTTGCATGAGCAACTGGGAGGTGGGAAAGTCCCGACCTCCGAGTGGGAGAATACACCTGCGCATTTAGAGAGCTGAGAGATGTAACGTTAGGTTTGGACAAGCTATATTTGTGATTCAGGTCGTAGTAATTAGCACAGGTGATTGTGATATTAAAGGTTACTTCGCGGTTTACTTTTGTGTACAGTAACTGAGGTAATGTTAAACGTCTAGCTAGCCTTAACGTTACTGTAGTTAACTGTCAGTTACCGTTGACTGTTTATAGTAGGCAAATACATTTTTTCCCCATTTTCCTGAATGCACCAATACCACTTAACCCTTTAATGTCCTCGCAGCGAAAAAAGCCATTGTGTGCTCTACCAAATGGTCGAGTGGAACATTAAACTTGCGTTGACATCCATTTACTAGCTTACTAGTTAAAGCTACAGTAGGTAAAACGGTGAAATAAATTGAAATGTGAGAAACAGCGCCCCCATTCCCCCCCCCCTCCCCCTCTTCTCCCCCCACTGCTCGAGTTTGATTGACAGCTGGGTCTTTCTCACCTAAAAACATGCACGCGCTGCAAGGTGCTGGGATTATTCACACAGTTTATACTCACAGCGAACAGAAAATT
>JACXGM010037101.1:0-10888 GCA_016801145.1 Umbra pygmaea
CACATTCTCTCTCTCTCTCTCTCTCTCTCTCTCTCTCTCTCTCTCTCTCTCTCTCTCTCTCTCTCTCTCTCTCTCTCTCTCTCTCTCTCTCTCTATCAGTCTCTCTCATAGAATGGAGACGGCCTCGTTCACTCCTTCCTCAATCCATTCTCTGGGTGTTTCACAGTGTCTGTCTGTTTCCATGACCTTATCTTCAGAAGTGTTAAAAGAGAATGTGGACAACATAAAGAATGAGCTGTAAGGGAGGAGGGATGAGGGAGGAAAGCATGAGGATGTGAAGCATCGTGGTAGATGTAGTCCACCGGATTTGAAGTGCGTCGGGGTTGGTGACAGGAACAGTGTGCTGGCATCTACATTCAGACTGAGGCCTGGGTTGGGGCCAGTTACATTTATTTTCAGTTATTTTCAAAAAGATCGATTTGGAATATAAACTGTATACTTTTTATTCCATTTTATGTATGAGTTTGCTTCACTATTTAAATTCCTTGTTTTGAAATGGAAATGATCTTAAACCAGTTTTTCATATCTTGTCTTCATTACAATAACAGACATATTCCATGACATGGTTTAACCTGATATCAGTAAAGAATGGATATCTACGCTGATAGCCACTGATTATTCCTCATCATGTAGACTTATGAAGTCTTCAAGCAGTAGGATATTTGATGCAGAAATGTACTCTAGGTATTAATGTTTGCTATATAAAATGGTCTTGGCTTATGAACTGTACTACTAGTCTGCTGAGACAAGATGGTAAAAACCCAGCCGGGAAACAGGGCTCAGCAGCATCAGTTCCATTGCCAGGGTAGCTACATTATGCTTTAAAAATGACCTTTTGCAAAGAATACAACCATATAGTATATTTAAACAGGCATTCAAACAAAATAAAAAAAATATTTTTGGCAGTTGAAACACAGATACTCTTTCTCCTACTCTGATACCCCCCCAAAAAACACACACACAAAAACTCACACATACATAAAACCCTCCCACAATGAAAACACTCACACATACAATGCATTCTCCATCTCATAGATTCCATCAAAGCTTTACGGTGTTAGCTGTGGCTTGGCCCGCTGACCCTCTTGTGCAGTGGACTGGAAGGCTGGCGGAGGCTGGTTAGGGGTCATTGCTGGCTTGGGACTGGAACAAATGGAGTGTCCAAAGGACAGACACAGCTGTGTCATTTAGTAATAGCATGTACAGAATGCTGCTGCAGTTTACACACTGAACATAAAGCAATTTAGCTTTTGTTTGCAAACCGCTCAAAAAATATATGTAAATGGGTGGAAAAATAGTAAGTCTTTATATAAGATAAAAACAATGCAGATCTTTATGTTTCTTTGATGTATCCAGTTTTTATATGAAATATGACCTACATTTTTTTATGTAAACTACATAAAAAAGGGTTATTACGTATGTAAAAAAGCAACGTTTCAGTGTATACAGTAAGTGGTGTGGGCTTAAATCAGTCATAGAAGTTATTATTATTGTGAGGAAACAGCTAACTTGGCAGCTTCATCTTCTTTAGGTCTGGGATTGGCCAGCTCAAACTTATTTGGATGAAGTCAGTTTTGGAATAACTATGCCAAGTAACTTCCCTCTAACTATGAATATGATTTCTATTAATTTTAAAGAAAATCTTTAGAAATCCACAAATCTACTTGTGTGACATGCTGAGAACCTTTACCACACCATGTTACGTTTTATGTTTCCCTTGGGGAAACTATTTGATTCTTCAAATGCAAATGGTACACAATAAAACAAAGAAAAGCATCCAGGAGAGATTAACAACAGCACAAACTTGATTTGATATGGTTCCTCACTCTAAAAAGTATCTTAAAGGCCAAGAGAACCTGTTCCATTTTCCTTAAACAGCCGATACATGTTTTAGTTTAGCAACCACCGGCTAAAATCAATGGGTGTAATGGGTGCATGTGAGCAAGATTTATTTATTTCTTGCCAAATAACCTTTAAGTCCAACCACATATGGATTTTACATTTACATTTTGATAATGTCAATATTATCATTAACTGTATTAGTGGCATAATATTTAAGTGAAAACCGTGGTTGTCCGCGCCAGGAGGCTGACACTTGGTGACAAGTTGATGTTCTAGCTATACAGTACAGTACACGACCCCAGCACATACTCTATCTATTCACAAAGGAAGGATTCATTGACCATGATATCAGCATTATACAATGGCCTTCTCATTCCCTGGACTTGAATCCAACTGAAAACGTGTGGAATAAATTTAAATTTATAATTTCATAATTTTATTTTCTTTAGGGAAGAATAAGAATTGGACTGGAGGATGGAGTAGTGTATCCCACAGCAATACAGAGATCTCTCTGTAGAGAAATATATACTGGATAACATATACTAGAAGGTTCTCTATGCATAGATGGAAATAATTACTCAGGAGTGACAGTTTCCCTCCATTACTGAACAAACCAGTGTTTAAAAAGACTCTGTTTTTCTACAGGGTTTATTTTTTACAATGTAAAGGTACAAATGTAGATGGAGGGGGGAAATAAAGATGTAAAGAATGGCCTGAGAGAAACAGTGTGGTCGGTAATATATTTATGTGTGCACTCCACTAACCTCTGGTGGGTAGAATTGATTGATGTGTTATTTGTCCTGTTTGTGTGTGTGTGTGTGTTTGTGTGTGTTTGTCTGTGTGTTTGTCTGTGTGTGTGTGTGTGTGTGTGTGTGTGTGTGTGTGTGTGTGTGTGCTCATTCTGAAAGAGGGTTGCCCATTCCACTGCTACAGGGAGCAGACGTTTCCTGACAAGGTCCTTGAATAAGCCAAATCAACATCTATATCTGCCATTAGACAGAATTCATATTGCTGTGTTAGATTGCTATTGTGGATGTGGCAGATGGTAAGTTTAGAACATTTACTCCAAACGTTGTTTGTTCAAATCCATTGAGAAACATGTTGATTATAAGAAACAAATCTGAGAAAAGAAAGAAAATATACTGGCATAAAATTACAGCCAGCCTTTATGTTATTCTACACACATTTGTTAATATTAATAATAATATGTTGAAAACAATGAATTTCCTTTAAAGCTGAAAAATATAGATTTAGTATATATCTATATAATATAGATTTATAGTTTTTAGTATTCCTCCTATGTCTGATCTTTTTAACCCTTTCCATACAGATCTATGAGTGTCAGATTAGGACTACAGTGCCTAGATGCCAATTACCTGCTGGTTCAGATAAAATTGAACTCAGGAACTGGACAGGAGTTTTAAGACTGCAGTGGGTCTGTTTTACTCTGGCATGTCATTGTGGTCTCTTATTGAGTGATGCCGGTTGAGTTCTCATACATTAGTTAGCATCTGTTCAGGGCACATTGGAACAAGACATCAGAAAGCTGAACATAATGTATGTTCACTGATTGTTAAGGCGTGGGTTCTTAACACAATAGAAAGATTGGGAACGGACCCAAACAGCACAGCAAGGCAGTATTTGGAGTAGCGACAAGGAAAAATCTGTTCACTTTAAAATGGAATAGTTAAAAAACTTTGAAGTGGTTATTCCATTTGTGCTATCAGGTCATTGTGACGTATGCAAGGCAGTTATTGTAGCTGCTCATTAGGCAGTTGTTGTACGCGCACAGCACAAAGCACACAAGCTGTTATAGCATCAGGGTTGAAACACCAATGCAGCTAGTTTAATGAGAAAGTCCTTTAAGCAGAAAATATTACTGCATTGTGTACCTAAATACCTTGTTTTCAAAGTCAGTGGTGTTTTTTTCTCCTACAGGTCATTTGCTATTGAAAAACACTGTCTAGTTTATTAGAGGGAGACATATGGCTCAGTGGTTAGAGAGCCAGATTTGCAGTCGGAAAGTTGCTGGCTCGATTCCCGAGTTGGCCAAATGCCGTTGTGTCCTTGAGAAAGACACGTTACTACCCTGAGTTGCTCCAGGGGATTTTACTGTACATGCTGTAAGTCACTCCAGATAAGCCCGTCTACTAAATGACTAAAACTTACATTTTTACAGAATGAGTGGAAGGGACACACAGAGAGACTGAAACCCTAATGAAATAGATTCTTCATCTAGAGGTTATTAGGCTACTTCCCATATTTATTTGATTATAATAGGGAAAGAAAAATTGTCTCATAGGACTTTTAGTTATTGAAAAGTTTTCTCCAGGCAGATCTGATGTAGAACACTTTTCAATAACCAAAAGTCCAATGAGCGGAAAATTGGGATTAAGATGGAAAGATTTCAGGAAATTTGACATTTGTGGAAGTTGAGTAAGTGTTAATGTATTTGATGGTCCTGCTGTTGGATCTGAACGGGTCAACAGTCTGCAACCTGTCAGTAACCGATCTGTCTCTCTCTGCCTTCCTCCTCCTGACAGTCTGCTCCCAGTACTCGCGGGGTGTCTTCGCTATCTTCGGCCTGTACGACAAGCGATCGGTTCACACGCTGACGTCATTCTGCGGGGCGCTGCACATCTCCCTCATCACGCCCAGCTTCCCCACCGAGGGTGAGAGCCAGTTCACGCTACAGCTCCGGCCCTCCATCCGCGGGGCGTTGCTGTCACTGCTCGACCACTACGACTGGAACAAGTTTGTCTTCCTCTACGACACCGACCGAGGTAGGCACTGAAATGTCTGCAATGATGTGTATCTTTAACACTTAACAGAGTTAGTATGTCGCATCACTGCGAATGACTAGATTACAGATTTTGCATTATTGACAGTAATGAAAATACCACCTAATATTGGCTATGCAGCTATGGAAAAGAAAAAAGATACCACTGCAAAGTCATCAATGTCTCTGGTTTGACTATTTATAGGTATGTGTTTGGGTAAAATTACATAAAAAGGGTAAAAATAAAGACAAATCCATAAACTACTGAAAAGTTTATCTGTTACAACTGGTCAAAAATGACAAACAAATGGAATGGATTTCTTTTGCCCATTTTTCTCCCTTTCCAACTGGTCTCGTCCAATTTCCACCCAGCCTTATTACCAGCTCCACAACTCCTTGGACAGATGTGGGATGGTGAGGGGGAGCCCATTCTTTTCAAACTGTTCATCCAACATAGGAGCCTTTAGTCAGATCATGTACCGGACGATTACGCTCACCAACTATACTTCCGTGATTTAACTTACAGGCACCTAATCTGCACACAAGGACTTGCTGGAGAGCAAAATGGCAAGGTAGATAATTCGACTTATCTATCCCAAATACCTAGCAGCCCTATTCCAATTTGCACTGCCTCTCATGCTGGAGGTCCGTGCAAATTCGGAGAAGTGATAGTCAGGTTCGAACCACTGACATTAGACTGTCCTGCAATGCAGCGACTTAGCCCACTATTCCACATAAACCCCGGTCACAAATATGCAGTGTTGTCAGAAAAGAAAATAAGTTAATATACATTTTTAAACAACACAATTCTAATGTGTTAACTTAGGAGTTTAAATATCAATATATCAGAATAATAATTGTGTAATAATAATATTAATTATTATTATTGGCTTCCATGCATCTTGGCATGCTTGCTCTCCGCCTGTCTTTCACATTGATGTTGTGTGACTTTATGCCACTACTGGAGCAAAAATCCAAGCAACTTTGTTTTATGGCTTGTCGACATCCAGAGGTTTCCAGTTGGGTTGATTTAAGAAAGGATTTGCAATGGTCTCTTATTTATTTACATTTTAGTCAATTAGCAGACACTTTTATCCAGAACGACTTACAGTAAATAAATAGACATTATCCATTGAGCAAATTAGGGTGAATTGCCTTCCCCAAGGACACAATGACATTTGGCACTGTGTATATCACTAAAGCCGTAATGTAGCTCAAAGCATACGGGAGAAATGACTGTGGGATGGCAGGGCTGTTTTAAGTGTGCTTGCAGAAATTATTAGGCAGTGGAAATTCTGCAAATGTCAATTAACAAATGTACAGTATTTATATTTCATCGTTATTTACCCAGGTAAGTTGATGAAGTATCAATTTTCATTTCAGTTACAATCTGTCATATAATCCCAGCTGGTGATGTCAATGTGGATGTCCAGCCTGCAGCTGGGTGGTCAGAACAGTGGCACCCAGCCAGGATACACTAAAGATACCAAAGACACGTTACAATTTCATTCAATTACATATCAATATACAGGTGTCAAAATTAAGGAAAAAAATATATAAAGTGTCTAAGGTAGGATTTGGGCCACCACGAACCACCTGAACAGATTCAATGGTCCTTGGCATAGATTCTATAGGAATCTGGAACTCTATGGGAGGGACGGAACATCATTCTTCGAAAATATACATGTCGTTCCAAAATCTATAACATGTGTTCGATTGGGTTGAGGTCTGGTGACTGTGAAGGTCATAATTTCCATACTCATCAAACCATTTAGTGACCCCTCATGCCCTATGGATTGGGGCATTGTCATCCTGGAAGAGACCACTCCCATCAGGATAGAAATGTTTCACCATGGGATAAAGTTGATCAGTTATTGCAGTGACGCTTTGTAAAGGATTCCAGCCAGAGCAGGGTTGAGTTTGGTGTCTTTTGAATTGATCATTCACAGCTGGTAATCATTCTCTCATTAGTGAATGTACACTGAGAACAATAATTCATTATGTGACCAGTTTTGTTTGTCAGTCTGGTGTTAACCAGGCTACTGATATGTATGAATATACCTTCAAATTAAAAATGACAGTGTATACTTCAACTTCATTGAGATTGTATCCTTTAAAACTCAAAGCGCTAATGTACAGAACCAATATAGTAAATAAATTGTTCAATGAATTGTAATGCTTGCTGTACAGTATATTAGTCTTTCTGATTGTCATTCCCTTGTTGGTTTTTATTTCCTGTTGCTGGTGTTGTTGTGTTTGTTGTTTTCTAGATAGCTACACTATGTGAAAGTTAGCTATAGTCTAGAGGTAGTAGAATATATTCCAAAGTGAGCACCTGTTGTGCACCTTTGTTTTCTGTTCTTCTCAGTGTTTGTTTGTTCCTGTTTGTTTTCATTATCATTACTATGAAATACCTCTCAGATGGATTTACGGCTCTTGACCCTGCCTCACCTACATCAATACAGAATAACTGACCTACAGGTGGAGGCAGCGATATCCTGGGGAGCAGCAGAAGCCGTAGGGAAACAGTGGCATGATTACCAGCCTTTACTTTTCTATATGTTCCCGAGAGGACTGACCATGCCCAAACCGGTCAGTGACCCCAGCCGGTCTCTCTTTGCGAGATACAATAGAGATCTAAGTGGATGTTGCCAGTCCTTGCAGCATCTCTCAGAGAGGGACAAGGTGGCTGTCGTCAAATCGGTCCTGTCCGGCCGGGACCTGGAAAAAGTCCAAGCCCTCAAAACAGCCCAAATGTAGAAACCTATGCCAGATTTACCAGCCTACTCCAGTCTCTGTTTCATTACCCCCCAGAGGAAGTGGAGGAGGACCTGAAGCTTCTTACCTTAGAAAGGGGTTTACAGCCTGCCATATGGCTGGTACAACCAGAAGGAATATGAAATGTACATGTCAGGTAAACAACCTTGGTTTCCCAAAGGGATTTTTTAGGAGTGGGGGAAACTAGGGGTTTGGGCTGCCATGTTTAGCCAGTGTCGGGCCCAGAACCAGCATGCCTGGGCCACCAGTCCCCACTCCACCGGTGATTCAGCCAGCCCAGGTTCCTACTCTGCAGCCAGAGACTCTGCCTCGTCCCGCCAGAGCCAAAGGCTGCACCTCTTACCCCAGAGGCAGAGGCTTCACCTGGCGACATACAGTGGCTACACCCCCTACACTGGTACCAGTGGTACTATCCCTTCTACTAGTGCCAGTGACTATGCCCCTTACACCGGTACCAGTGGCTCCATCCCTTCTACTAGTCCCAGTGGCTATGCCCACTACACCGGTAACAGCAGCGCTGCCCCTTACGCCGGTATCGGAGGCTCCGGCCAGCAAGCAAGGGCTGGCTGCTTCGCCCCCTTCCCCAGTGCTGGCCACTCCGCGTCCTCCAGGAATGACAGCTTCTCTGCCCCCTCCCTGTTACTTGAGGTGCCGGCCCCTGTCCCGGTGCCCCCTTCCCCCTCCCTTGGGCAGCCGGAGCCTCTCCCTTTGGGGGGGTACTGTAACGGATTACAGCTAGGGCAGGGTTGGATTCGGTGCTTAATCGGTTTTATGTTTCTGTTTTCATCTGGGCAATTACATAGATTACGTCATCGTCATCCAGTAGATCCTGTTTTGTATTTATAATTCACAGCTGGTGTCACAATGTCAGATCGTGTGAGGAGGGAGGAGTCAAATGTAGGAAGGATTTGTTCTGGGAGGTTTACTGAACAACCAAATGAACAAAAACACTCGCCAAAGGCACTGGAGAAAATAAAGGGGTGGCAAAAAAAACGCTACATAAAACATTCCTATAAGATAGCCAGGAGGAGCATTCAATAGCTTGGTACTTGCATCTAATACAGCACAAAAAGATAATGTTCTTCTTGATCTACTTTAGTAAATAGCAGCATAGAATGTGTTTATATTTACAACTCACTTTTATGACACAATACCTAGAAATAATATCCCACGACTCTCTCATCAGCAGGTGGACTTAAATAGTCCTTTAGGACCTATTAGCATAGGTGGAGCCATTTGGTACTGATGAGAGGTAGTGGGGGTGGGACGTTGGCTTGAGTATTCAGGTGACCCCAAGCGCGGGATCCTGGTCGCGCCAGTATGGGGCGCTATAGTGGTGACCGCTGGTAATCATTCCCTCATTAGTGTATATATATCGATAGTGGTGAACGCTGGTAATCATTCCCTCATTAGTGTATATATATCTATAGTGGTGACCGCTGGTAATCATTCTCTCATTAGTGTATATATATATCTATAGTGGTGACCGCTGGTAATCATTCCCTCATTAGTGTATATATATCGATAGTGGTGACCGCTGGTAATCATTCCCTCATTAGTGTATATATATCGATAGTGGTGACCGCTGGTAATCATTCCCTCATTAGTGTATATATATCAGTCCCTCCGAATTTCATTCCCTTGTTGGGTTTTTGTTTTCTATTGCTCATGTTGCTGTGTGTTTTTGTTTTTTAGATATCTACACTACGTGAAAATTAGAAAATAGTCGTTCTAGGTCTAGAGGTAATATAATACATTCCGAAGAGATCACCTGTTTGCGCACCTTTGTTTTCCATTCTTTTCAGTGTTTGTTTTCACTGTCATTACTTTTAAATCGGTCTCTGATTAATGCTCTTCCCTCCTACCTTACCCACACCATTACATCCTTCCCTCTAAGGGCACAAGTGCACCCAGACCATGAAGCCCCACCAGCAATTATAATGTTCCTCTAGTCTTTTGTTCAGGTTTTTGTTTGTCTGTATTTGATCTGCATGTAGTCACTGCAATGTGTATCTATTGTGTCACATAGGAAAACGCACAGACACAGACTAGAGAACAGTGCGGCACGAAGGCCAATTTTAATAACACAAGGATGTAACCCGCACTTGGGGAATGCAAAACAGCAACAAAACAGTCCTTAAAGGATGACCGCCATCTTGTAGAATTCCCTCTCTGGTGTTGTCATGCCCAGGTAGCGCTATCAGAGTCTTTGGGGTGGAAAGAAATGGTTCTTAGTCCTTAGTCTACTCTTCCCCTTTTGGGAAGCTTTCCTACCCATGTTATGTGTTATATATGACGAGAGACTAACGAGAGACGGGTGTGGGGCAAGGAACGACGTCCTCTGCTGGAACATTCTGGATCCTTACTGCTTTCTCCAACTGTATTCCTTTCTTGCTTTCCCCTGGGGTTTGATCTCTAATGTGCTGAGCTGGGGAGCATGGCTCACCCTTACCTGTGGAGAAGAGGATGCTGATGACACACGCACAATTCGAATTCAGTACACTACCGCAACAACAATCCTTAGAAATACAGTGTCTACAATAGGACATGACTCTAATATTTGTTATATTATTTATATGGTCTACATCCTAATTTGTCTACTTTATTGAACCTTTCATCCCCCTACGATATGTGAACCTCCTTGGAAGTTGAATGTATGCTCTCCTAAGATAGCTGCTGCCCATCCCGTTTGGGTGCTTGCATTGGGGCCAGAGAGGGCTACAGACCGGATCTATATGAGAGGATAGTGAGGTACAGTAGTGTGTGCAGGGAGTTGTCCTGGCAATACTGTGGTGTAATGATGCCAGGGACATTGTGTGTTCCAAATAGCCCTCTATTCTCTATTTAGTGATCAGAGCCCTGAGGCGTGCCCACAGGGCACATCAGAAATAGAGCACTATGAATGGAATAAAGGGCCATTTGGGAGTGTGGGAACTGGAAACTGTATGATGAGTAATCTCCTTGGATGGGGTGTCTATCCAGGAAGATGCTAGTCTGGCTGTAGCACGAGTAGAAAAGAGCTGTCTCTATCATCCCTCTCTCTCTATAATCTCTATTTGTGTTTTAATCATCTCTCTCTATCAGTTTGACCAGCCATAGGTCCTGGGTTTCTCTATCTGTGTGACCAGCCATAGGTCCTGGGTTTCTCTATCTGTGTGACCAGCCATAGGTCCTGGGTTTCTCTATCTGTGTGACCAGCCATAGGTCCTGGGTTTCTCTATCTGTGTGACCAGCCATAGGTCCTGGGTTTCTCTATCTGTGTGACCAGCCATATGTCCTGGGTTTCCTGTTCCACTAATGAGCAGTGCTACCAAGCCTCTTCATCCCTCTGTCTCTCTGCCATATTTCTCCATATCGTTCTCCATCATTCTCTTCCTCTCTCCTTCCCTCTCTCTTCCTCTCTCTCTCTCTCTCTCTCTCTCTCTCTCTCTCTCTCTCTCTCTCTCTCTCTCTCTCTCTCTCTCTCTCTCTCTCTCTCTCTCTCTCTCT